>JANUWF010002847.1:0-30518 GCA_026120185.1 Voacanga thouarsii | reverse complement strand
GGGTGTTACATTCTATCTCACCATTCTTATTTAAAAGATGCATTAAACTTAGTCTTCACAAATACCCCTATATTCTAGGTGATATAAACATGAAATTAGCCAATAACCCTATAGTCTAGGTGAAATCAACCAATCTTTGAATTACTTGAGCTCTTGTTCTTAACCTTCTTTCACAATCCAGCTAAGACATAACAAATACAAAATCAATGAAATTGAACTCACTCCTAACTTCATTTTTCATGTCAATTGGAAAGGAAGAACACGCAATCAATTCATCAAGTAACCATATACCAGATATAATAACCAATTAATTTAAAAACTAAAGTCAATACAACCTCATGCAGTCAAGAACAACATCTAAATATAATTAAAACATTAATCTCATCATTATTCAAGAGAAAAAAAATAAAGGAAAAAGAAAGAACTCATAGACAAGCCCTCTTCTTTTTTAATTGAAACCTTTTTTGAACAATGCCCCTATTCTTGGTGGATTCTCCTTTTTAATGAATGATTACTCTTTTTGATATTTGTATCCACCTCTCTTCTATCTCTCTCCAATTCTTGAAATTCATGTATATTTATAGCCTGTTAAGATGCCAAAAACGGTCCTCAAGACTTCTGATTCAAGTATAAGGTAAATTCCAAAAAGAATTCTTGATATATTCCAATTTTTCATAACATCGAACTTCAAAACCGCCTTAACCGATCAGATTCGGCACCCGGTCACTTTGACTGGGCCGGCATCGGTTCCCCTCTAGAATTTTCCAATTCCTCTATTTTCCCCCCTTGTTTTGCTCTATTCTTCCAGATCTGAGCTAAGGCCAGTTCATCTATACTGGGCCAACAACGGTTCAACTCTGGAAGTTTTTAGCACCAAAATCTCCAGTTTCTGCGCAAATACACAGAAAAACCCTTCTATAGGCAAATTATCAAATTGTAAAGGAATTGACTAGCTATTATACGTAAAACATCATAAAATTACCTCAAATAGCTAGAAAAATATCAACACATTTTATCCCTATCATTTATTATTAATTGTTAATTAATATTTTTAATATTTATTGAATAGAGCTTATTTATCCATTTATTTGTTTATTTATTTGTTGAGTGGTGCACACCATATACTATGTTAGTTTAGGAACATATTGAGTGTATAGTACATATTATTCTAGTTGCATATTATTAAGCACATGGTATCTCCTAATTGTTTGAATATCTACTTCTTGTTTATTTGCCTTGTTAGAGTCCCTCGTATGCAAGAGTTAGGTCGTAAGAGAGAATCTTGGGAGTAGAGTTAAATATCTTTATGTGGGATATTCTCTATGATTAGATGAAATTAGAGAATCTGAATTGGTGGATGCGTTACTTTACTAGGAAGGGTAGAATTTGATTGAAGATTTGTAATTTTCTTGTTTAGATGGGAGTAGGACCCAAGCACGGGAAACAACTCACTAGCTTAAAGGTTTAAGTAAGATTGACAAGTAAGTCCTTGCATTAAATTTTATGTAGCAAATCTTTGAATTGCAAGTCTATTGTAAAATGATGGTTATCTCAATGATGTAATTATTTGTAATGCAAGCTTAATCATTTTCATTAAAGGCCTTCATTTAAACAGGAGTTTTAATGAAATGTTACCTTTTTATTTGTAAAACGATTGTTCAGCAAATTATTTCAAAACTATGCTTGCATGACCAAGATATTTGAAAGTGTTCATATTGAGATTAGATCTTGAATTATATATTAGAACATTGAGTACTTAATAAATGTAGGTCACTAGGACAAACTTTTGAAAGGTAGGGTAAGTCTCTAGTAGGAAGCCATCTCTGAGAGTTATGTTCTATCTGGAAAAGGTGATAGTTCTAGTAGGTCAGACAAGTTCGAGCTAGCACCACAGTGTAAGTAGGTTGTTAACAAAGAAATTCCTCGATTGAACTCCCAGGCTCAAATTCCGAACTCTAAATGATTCATTTTGTAGAACTTTGCATTCTGAGGTAGACGGTAAGTTGAAGTAAGAGATGGAATAGTATTTTACCCATAGGCCGTACACCCACTTCACTATGATGCAGAGTTTTACAATATTTTTTATGATGCAGGGTTTTATGGTGAGACTATGATGTAAGGTTTCATAGACAGTTTACTTTTGAGTTGTTTTTTTTGTGTGTTACATGCTATTGTGATTTTGTCTCAACTATGATAAATACAACTCACTGTTGTTTACGGAAAAATGTTTGACTTGCAATCAACTTTTGATAAATGATTTCAAAATGCATTCATGGAATCTATTTTGACCTAACGCAAGAGTACATGAAGGACTTGCTGAGATGTATTTCTCACACTCCTTTTGATGACAAATTTCTGGATGTGCCAGCTTTGTCAAAGCTAGGTTCTAATAGAAAATAGTTGTATTCAATCTCTTGATTTTGTTCCTGTCCTAAAAATTGCTATTTTTTAATTGGATTGAAAGACCTGTAGATAATATATTTTTTTTGTAATAAGATTTTATTTATTTCTATTTTAGTTTTGTTGTTTACCTAGTCACAGAGACCCCTAGTCCTTTAGAAGGGGCAACATGTCCACCCTTTTCAGGTACATAAGTAGTTGGGATGTTATAAGTGGTATTAGAGCCTAGGTTCAGGCTATATGTATATAAATAATGAGAAATATTTATTTAAGTATTTAAATCTATTACAAACCATAGCTATTGCCTATGATTAAGATGGCTAGAAGATTCGCATCAATGGTAAGAGATTGGCCTTTCATGCAGGGATCTACTGTACGACCACCACTTGTGCCCCCTCCACCATTCGAGACTGAGTCTGAGTCTGAGCCGGAAGAGCTGGAACAAAAGAGTGAAGAGGAAAAGGTAGAAGTGGATGAGCCTGATACGACCTAATTATGTCTATATTTTTCAAGTTATTTGAGGATGTTTTGTGGTACTTTTGGTTTAATGACTAGTCATTTCCCTTTCTATTTGATGTTTTGCTTGTGAAGTATTCTTGGTGAATATATACAGGAACGAGACTATATAGAGCGAAAGTGTAGATTTCTAGACATGGCTCAGTGCTTGCTCGAAATGGTTGAACTGACCGTGGCTCGATTATAGAAAAACAGAGGAAACAAAGCTCAAACCAGGAGATTTCCATAGCTGGACTGGCGTCGGTCCAGACAAAGTGACCTAGCACTGGCCCTTTTCTGTTATGGCATTTAGAGTCCTTTTTCAAGTCAAATTGGAAATTACTAAAAAGGTTAACTTGTTTCCAACTTATATTCGGCGAAGGGTCTTTAAAGGATGAATTTTAACATTTAAGAGGCCTATTTAACCAACAACAAATAAAGATTAGAACAGAAATTGAATGAATTCAAGGAGCAAAAGCTAAAATCATTCATTGAAGATGAGTTCATCACTTAATGGAGCATTGTCTCAAAGAGGTTCTCAAAGGAGGAAGAAGGCCTATCTATAAGTTATTTCTAATCCTTTTGTTTCTTTTTTTTTTTAACAATGATGAGATTAATGCTTTAATTATAATATAATGTTATTTTTGGATTCATGATATTGAAATTTATTTAATCTTTGATCAATTAATTGTTACTCTTGGTATTTGATTACTTGCTTTTATTTGATAGATTGATAAAGTTGATTTCTTTCTAATGGACTTGGGAAACGAAGTTAGATTAAGTTTAATTTAATTAATTCTATATAATTGTTATCTCAACTGGATTGGGAAAGAAGGTTAAGAATTGAACCAAATTAATTAAAGGTTAGTTAATTTCACCTAGAGTATAGTGTCCTTAGTTAATTTCATGTTTATATTTCCTAGAGTATAAGGATATTCATGAGAAATGAATTTAATGCATATCTTTGGTTTTATTGGTTTAATTGGAAATATGCTAATTTGATAAGAAAATAGTGATTCTATAGATTTGGAAAGAAGTGGATTCTATCTTTATTCCTTCATGATGCCAAGATAATAAATGATTGTGATAAGTGTTGGATAGTTCATGACATGTTCTCAAGAATAACTATTTAATTTCATGTTTTTCTCTCTAAGAGTTGTGTATATATTTATTTTTATTTTTACTCTTTATCAATCAAATTGGTAGGTTAAACACTGAACGAAAAGTAATTAGTGTATATTTGTTCTTTTAGGATCGAGACCGTTAATGCCATATATTATGCTTAATGATGAGTGCACTTGCTTATATGTATAATTTGGGATTAATGTTTTAATTTAAACTTGATTGGGAATGGATACAAAATTGCATGATTTTTCTGTGTCCAAATTTAACGTATCAAGTTTTTGGCACCATTGCCAGGGAACAATATCATGAAAGCTTGGAATTTATTGATTTAGCCATGTTTATATGTCTATATGTAAATATGCATATATGTTCTTTGTTTACATAGGTGCCATAAGTTGTTGTATAATGTATGAATTTGTAGATGATGACTATTGTGTAATATAATAGTGTTTGTTTGTATACATGTAAAGAAATAATTCTTATAACCTTTGTTTTTCTTTAGGAAGACTTATTGGTTTATGACCCGACAAAATGTAAGAGACAATGTGGACATTGATCTAGAAATTGAAAGAATGCTCACACGGATTCGGTAAGCCTATAAAAGTCAGCTGCCCAATTTAGTTACACAGAAGAGATAGAAGTTAACCAAAACAATAATAGTAGTAATAGTGGAAATAATAGAAGGACTATGGGAGATTTCTAAGCATACAATTCCAAGTACGGACTCGAGTATAACCAGTGTAACACCCCACTACTACGTACCCAAAAAGTGCGGGGATGTTACCTCGTCTCGGAGGATAAGGGGTCTTTAAAACGAGGTATAAAAATGTAAAGACAACCAAAGAAATCAAACTTAGATAAATAACAGAAAACTCTTATTAGATCGGCTCAAACATGAGCAAAACTAAACAAAAACAAATATCCGATCAGAAACTTGAACCAACAATTGTCTCCTAGAACACAATGGAAAGAAATAACAAAAGCTTCAACTATCACATGCCCTGCTTGCTCAACATAATCTATCTCCTGAAAACATAATATAAAACAGTGTGAGATTAAATCTTAGTAAGTCCTGTGTGTGCACATGGTACTTTGAACAGTTCGTGTATGCATAGTGAAAAATATTTGTAGAAATATTTGGCAAGTCATAAATAATTTTCTCTTTGCAAGGTGTGGATTTTTCTCATTGTCACACTTTATACAAAATAAATCATCCACTCGAATAAATAGTCATGTCACCACACGTTGGACAAGACACCACACTTTGTGCACCTTGCCTGGACCAGATTACCACACGTTGGGCGTTCTGATCAAGGTGAGTGTACAGCCCACTGGGTGAGATACTCCTCATTCTCTACACTGAACAAAACCATCTGGGTATCCACACTGGGAAAATAAATAATACATTTCCAGGTAGAAATGCAAGCTCGGACTGGCCTGACCAACCAACACTGTCGCCTTTTCAAACTGAGCTTATCTTCTGGAGGTGGCCTCCTGCCAGAAGACTTACTCAAGCCCTCCAAAACTAGTATTGTTAGCCTACCCTTATTGAGTACTCAACAAACATATCCGTCAATTCCTGATTCAAAATATTTCCATATCTTGGCTTTGTAAACGTGGTTTTCTTTAGAAGAGTTTTCTAAAAATTTAGGAGAAAGAATAGTGTTCTTGATAAAATCGTTAGTTTGACAAAACCGGTAAAAGAGTAAATATCCACGTTTACAACCCAAGCAAACATAGTTTAACAATAGCTTCACAAAGCTTTACAACATAGACTTGCCATCACAACATTTAACAAAAGAGTTTATGCAGGGACTTACTTGATATGCCTTAGATAAACAAGATAAAATCACAACTTGCTTCCTTCAAATACCCTCCTGATCTAGAATCACATAATATCATGATCAGGGTCTCAATAGATTCAAACATGCATTAAACTCATTTATTCCCATAAAAATTCACAATCCATTATCTACCTCCAAATAAATTATCTACTTCTCAAAGTTCATACACTATGACCCTACATCCATCAAAGATATGATTAATATATCAAAAGGTCTTGTCTTGGCCATCACAATTTACATCCATCATTACCATAATAGAATATAGCATTGCTATCCATCGAGTAAGCTTAACTAATTACTCGTCTCAAAATATTCACATATCCCAACTAAGCACTTACATCATGCCTTCATACCTCCCTAGACATCATCAATCTCATTAGACCTTAACTTCGACATCAAGGGTAAGAATTCCCTTACCTTGAAACAACCGGGTTATCAAGATCTCGATGCTCCTATGGTGATCGTCTCGAGTTCGTTTGAGAAGAAGAGAAAAGCTGCCTTTTTTCCTTCCTTTTGTCCGAAGGTAGCTAAAGAGGATGAAATTAGCCTTTAGGTGGCGTGATTCAAGGGAAGGAAAAGAGAAGAATTGACGGAAGAAAGGATTCAAGAGGTTGAGATGATTTTTACTTACCTTAGGGTGTGATCGGTTTTTTTTTCTAGGAATTGCTCTTGGGATTTTTGAAAATTGCAGAAGAGTTCTTGCTGGAATTTTCGTGTAGGAAGGGGGGAGTGGTTGGCTACTGTGATTTAGGGTTAGATAGTGGTGCTAAGAAGGACTCCTAATGGCTTTAGGTTTCTTGGACAGCAAGGGCGAAAATTGCAGCTTGTTGTACCCTTTTTTGCTGCTAGAATTGGGAAGGTTTAAGAGGAGAAACTAATCTAGAATTGTTCTCCTATGCTGGCCGAAATATTGCTCAAGAAAAGGGCTATGTGTGTTTAGGTCTTTTTGGCTAATCAAGAAAGAGTTTGCACAGCTTTTGGTCACCGAAAATCCTGTGCAAATGCAGTGGTTTTTGTGCGAAAATTTGCTGAACAAAAGAGGGAAAATTCAGGCTGTTTTGGTTGCTAATCTGTCTGAAATTCAGAAAGGAAATAATGAGTTCTTTAGGCATTGAAATTGGCCAATTCAATAGGGAGTTTTAGTGGTGGTTGGAGTGCAGAATTTTCGATCATTGCATTAAGCAAAACCGGTAGAAAATACTGGTTTGAAGCTGCCGAAAATCCTGGTTTGAAGATGGCCAAAATTCTGGAATTTTTGGTGGATAAAATCTGATTTTGTGTCGCCACAGTAATCTAATTTGGTGAGGGGTGTTCTAGGTGATTTGAGCTAGGATTTGAAGAGTTTGATTGCACTTAGGAGTGCAGGAATTTCGTGCAGCTTGTGCATGCACAAGGCTGCCGAAATTCTGCAGGAAAAAGAGAGAGTAAAACCTAGTTGATTTAGGATTGAAATAAAATTTGATTTGCTAAAGGATTTAGGATAAGATTTCCTAGTATTGAAAGAGGTTGTTTTGAGCTAAAACACCTTCAAAGGTGGTGGCACTAAGCTGGAAAATTTTCTAGATTTTTAGCTAGGATTCTATGTTCAAAATCAACAAGGTATCTAACTAGAAAAACAACAATTTAGTTCCAACTATCAATTACAAAATCTGATACATTAAAACCATGCTGGAATTTCATTATTCTAACTAGGATTTTCGAAAATCAAAGAATAAAAGCTGGTAATAAAATTAAACTTTATCCTCATAAAAAATCCTTGAATTTCGAAGATAAATGTGGAGACTTATCTTCTTAGATGATGGGGCTAAAGTTCACTAGGATGGCTAGGGTTTTTCGGCCAAAGCATGAAGAAATCTAGAGAAAAGAATTCAAAAGGAAAGCTAAGATTCGCAAGAGGTAAGATTTGAACTCGGGTCACCAAGGAAAATCACCAAACCTAACCGCTATTCCAAATCAACTCCGATGATAATATTTCTCTAGGAAATTCTTTCCATCCTAATTATCATCCCTCCATCTCCTCTACTAAACTTCACTTAAAACAACTCTCAAGTAATGCAACAACACATTTAAATAATTTTATGCAAGCACAACCTTGACAATCACATGCACCCATGCAAAAATAATTTGAAGATATCACATGAAATGCGAGATGCTATGCAATGCATGACTTTTTCCCCATAGGTCAAAGGTGGTTTTAGGCGGGGTATTACAACCAGGCCAAGGGTAGAAGCCAACAATTTCAAAATAAAACTCAATAGAATCCAAATGATTGAAAACATGGTCCAAATTGATGGGTTACCTGATGAAGATTCTAACTCCCACCTTGCTAGTTTTTTGGAAATTTTTGACACTTTCAAAATGAACAATGTGTTAAAAAATGCTGTTAAATTGAGACTCTTTCCGTTCTCTCTTAGAAATAGAGACAAATCTTGGTTAAAGTCTATACTTGTAGGGTCAATCACTACTTGGATTGGTTTAGCTGAAAAATTCTTAGCCAAATATTTTTCCCTAACTAGGACAGCTAAGCTTAGGACTTACATCTTTGCCTTCTAACAATTAGAGTCAGAAAGCCTATATAAGTGTTGGGAAAGGCGGAAGGAAATGTTTAGAAAGTGTCCACATCATAGGTTTAAACTAGTCATGCAAATGCAGATTTTTACAAGTAGATTGAATTTTTCTTCAAAGTAATTAATTGATGCATCCGCAGAAGGAACCATAACCTCTAAAACCCTTGAAGGGTTGTATGATTTGATTGATGATATTGCTACAAACAATTACTCATTAGGTAATTCAAGATCTAAGGCTTGTGTTCAAAGAGTTTATAAAGTGGATATTATGGCTGCTTTGCAAGCAAAAATTAAGGCACTGTCTTAAAAGATGGAAGAAATGGCGGGTCCTTCACAAGTACTGAATGGTAAGTATGATTTTTGTGGAGAAGGCACCCCAATCATGAGTGTCAAAACATAGGACCATCTCTAGAGACCATTGAGAAAGTTGCTTTTCGGGGAATGGGTGACAAGGTAACAATCCATACAGTGCTACCTATAGTCTTGGTTGGAGAAATCACCCAAAATTTTCTTAGACCAATCAAAACTAACCAAGGAAAACTCTTCGAACTTCACTGGAAACCAAAGGACTCCACCTTCCTTGCCCTACAATTCACCACCACCAAATCCATCATTAGAAGAGTTGGTTAACCGCTTGGTAAGTTCTACTGAAACACACTTCCAAAGAGTGGACACAATGACCAGGTATTTGGAGGCTTCATACACAACTTGGAGAATCAAATTGGTTAATTAGCTAAATGTCTTAGGGATCGTCAAGATGGATCTCTACCTAGGAATACGGAGAACAATCCACGAGACCAAGATCAAGGAAAATGTTAAACTTTACTTGTTTTATTGCTTTCAGCATTGGATAATCTTTTATTTTCATTATTCGTCTATTTGCTTAGTACGTTCATGCAGTTCTACTTTTGAAAATTGGGAATTTCTTTTTATTTCTCTCTTTATATATTAAAAAAAGAAAAATAAAAAAAAAAATCTTGAACAGAGCTGACCAGGCGTTGGATAAGAAAGTTTGACCTAGTGCCGTCTAGCTCAGGTTTTTTAAGTAATAGAAAACAGACCCGACCTGGCACCGGTACAGGTACTCGGACCTGACATCGACTCACGTTGGACAATGCTTACAAAACGGCTGATTTTGGCATTTTGTTCAAAATTTCTTCACTTCCCTCCCTTTTCCTCTCAACCCATCGTCGGTTTCTACTTCCAACTACTGCCGGATTGTTGTAAACACTTCCAAAACAACTTCCAAACACAAAATCCTTGATTATTGCTTGAAGAATTGGATTAAAATCAAGAAAAAACTCATTTTTCTTTAAAAGTGCAAGTTTTTAATGCATCTAATTGGTGCACGATTTCATCACTTACTTTTCATTGGATGATTGCCCAAACATTGAAGAACATTATGGTATGCTTTTTCTACAGTTCAATTTTGCAAATTTTAATTTTGGCATTTATTGGGTTATTTTTGGCTGAAAATTTTTTATTCTCTTGCTTTAATGGAATTTTTGCATTCTTTGTGAATTATATAGCAGGGGTTCATAATTGGCACTATTATTTTGTGATAAAAAGTCATGCTTTCATTGAAATATATCCAATTGCACATACTCCACATGTTATCACGTAACAGAGAAAATTTTTACCTTACATTATTTTTGGAATGTCATTGATCATGCCATTACACTTGTTTTGGGCTATATTTTTGATCATGATCTCTATTGTGCAATAATCTTCAATGCTTTCTTGAGAAGTTATATTGATATTATGATTGGATTACGATATTGTGATCTTTTTTCTTGTCTTGTGAGATGATTGTGTTGTTATGCCATAGTGGTGTGGTGTTGTGGAGGTTGAGTTGAAAATTGTTATTTGGTACGCTTGGTTGAGAGTGGTTATTGTGAGTGGGATTGTGATCACTTTTTCATCTATTGACCTATCTTCTCTTTTGTGAGTAATTATGTCTGGACCAAGGGGTGTGGCTCCACGTGCTAAGAGGTCTAGGACCCCATCTTCTTCTACTTGTTCTTTTGAGCCATTTTCTACCCAGCCTACCCAATTTGTTATGCTTACATGTCAGCTTTAGTACTATAGTCATGTCAATAGCAAGACTATAGTAGAGAAAACTTTTAAACCATCCCTAGATACTTCTCTTTAGTTGTCCATTATGTTTATGAGATTGGGATGGGAGGGCATTATTCGA
Organism: Voacanga thouarsii; assembly: GCA_026120185.1. Classification (NCBI taxonomy): domain Eukaryota; kingdom Viridiplantae; phylum Streptophyta; class Magnoliopsida; order Gentianales; family Apocynaceae; genus Voacanga; species Voacanga thouarsii. The sequence goes on along the minus strand of JANUWF010002847.1, from coordinate 19,890 downwards.
CTCCAGGGGGTTTATTGTCCTGCTCTAGTTTAGGCATTCTATGCTAATATATAGGATAAGAAGAAGAACTACCTAGAGACCATCTCTACCATGGTCAAGGGCATCCCCATTGAGTTTGACAAAGCTAGATTGGACACCATCCTTACTGTTAACAATGAGGGCCTATGGATAGTTGTGGACCATCACAACCAAAAGATCATTTCTGAGTTTAACTAGAGAGTGAGTGACACCCACACTACCCTAGGGATGTATAAGAGGGGCCCTGTGGGATAGGTGGGCTACTATTCTAATAATGACCTTGAAACCCAACTATGTGCCTTAGTCTATGTCTTCTCATTGAATGTCATACTTAAGGCTAATGGTTTTAATGAGTTTAAGGTGATTGATCTCTACATCCTTCACAAGATGGTTCAGAGTGAGCCTACCCCCTTACCCCACTTATTATCTTGTCTATGAGGGAGGTCGTCTACTCTTGCCTTTCCTCCAAGGCCTTTGTTTTTTTTTCTTTAGTCATCATGTGTATTCTTCAGGGCTTTGGAGTGAGTTGTGATGGAGAGTTTACGGAGACCACCACTAAGCACGATGTAGTCACTGAGCATTCTCTATTTCAGTGTGGCTATAGATATCATGAGCGAGAGAGGAGATGTATGAGATCTTTTGAGGTCAAACACCTTGGGATAGAGGAGATCCCACTGCTAGTGATGAGGAGGAGGAGTAGCCACCACAGTCTTGAACACGTGCCAGCAGTTCAAGATCACAGCCTAATGCTGGGTTAGATGTTGAGATGCGTACCCAGATGGAGTAGCTTCGGCTCAAGATGGAGACCCATATGATTATTCTTCTCCAGCTTCGAGATTCTATGGCTGCTAAGCATAGGAGGTAGGATACACATGAGCAGAGATTGACTACTTAGATATAGCAGTTTCCTGTAGGAGTTGGTGTATCCACTAGTAGAGCTGCTGATGATGGTGATGATGCTGATAAGGATAATGATGATTCTGAGGAGGATGCCTCATGATTTTCTACCTTTATTTATTCTTTTACTATTGCTTTAGTTTATTTTTCCTTTTGATTTTAATCTTAGATAGTTGTCTTTTAGTTGTTTTATTTTATTTCCCATTTTAATTCTAGTTTTATGCTTTTTGTTATGTTTCTTTGTTTAGGACTGAATCAACCATTCTTAAGAAAACAATGCTATTTTAGCATGAATTCAACACTGTTCTCAGCAATACATAGCTATGGAAAGTATTTCTTTGTCTTGTCTTTCCCCTTTCTTATTTTTTGGTCCCTTAGATAATTTTTCTTGTGATATTCTAGGCCATTGGGGATAATGTACAACTTAAGTGTGATGAAGGGATCCAAGTCAATGCTTTCTTCATTCTTCTTGATTATCTTGAACTTTTTATGCATGATGAGTTTATTTTGGATATAAATTTTTTTGCTAAAGATGATTTTTGTAATGTTTGAGCTAAATTTTTTCGACCTTGACCATAATCACTACCAAAAAAGGGGCAAATGCAATGGAAATTAATATGACGGTCAGGAAATTGTTATTTTTGGCTACTATATATGACGGTTTCATAACCGCCATATTAACAAGAACTAATACAATGGCTATGGTGTCACTATCATATAATTCAAAAAATATGACGGTTATTTTGAATCGTCGTATATAATATTCTAATACGACGGTCAATGCCTTCATTTTTAATCTATTTTATAATAGAATCATTAAAAAATAATTCAACTATTATCTGATTATTCTGAAATGTGGCCACAATACTTCTAGTAACAATTTTAACAAATCTAACAGTTGGATCATTAATTTAATATCCTTACATTTGTTATTGCACTAGGTTTTCTTGCTATTATATAGACATTAACCCAAAAATGTGGTAAAATAAGGCAAATGACATTCAAATTTGGTCACTGAACTTGTTTTAACTTTACAAATACATCTAATTGTAAGATCATCCATTTGTCAATTAAAATTTTGTACATGTCTTAAGTTGTCGTATATTTGTATTAAAAAACTAAAATGGAAGTTCATTTAATTAATTATATTATATGTATATTATGCACCATATAATATATCCTTCATTGATAAGTGAGTATTAAATTAATATGTTACATAACATAATTATAAATAAATTTTCAATTATGAACATACATATATGTGCGTGCATATATATATATATATATATATATATATATAATTTAACATACTATCTTAATTATTAATTTATTCATACATAGACATTGTATGTAAGTAATTATTATTGTAAAAGTAAAAAATATATAATTTTATTTGTCATAATAGTAACATACATGTAGTTGTCATATTAGTAAAATTTATATAATATATATATATATATATATATATATATTTGTACATATAAATAAAAATATATCTCAAGTATTATTATTATTATATTTTTTAATAATCCAATACGACAGTTATAATAACCATCATATTTGATACTGATTAGTGCAACGGTTATGTCATTACCATCTTATTAATGTGACATTAACATGACGGTTGCGATGTAACCATCATATTTGTTAACTTTAATATGACGGTTGCCATGCAACCATTGTATTTGTTAACTATAATACAACGGTTATGACGTAACTGTCATAGTTATTAACTTTAATACGACGGTTATACTTAACCATCATATTTTTATTTCGGACATTTTAGAATGACCCAACAATTTCTTTCTGGATTTTAGCTAAAGAACGAACCCGTTTCTACTTTTGTGCCGCGACATTCTCTGGTGCAATTTCGTCTTCTCCAATGCTATTCCATCTTTTCTGGCGTGTTGTTTCTGTTTTGCTTCAACGGCACTATGCCATCACTATTTTCTTTTGCTGCTTCTCTGGTGCCTCGTTTTGCACATTGTCTACTTTTCTAGCTTGACACTGCTGTATTTTTTTTTATTATTTTTTTTTTGGTGCGATTCCTTCTTCTCCAATGAGTTCTAGTATTGCCTATTTCTGTTTTTGTTACCTTTTATTTGCCTATAGAGGGTTTTATTAGACGAGTTGATGGAGAATCAATTTAGATAGTATTTTTGTGAGTTATGTTCCCTTCCGTTCGGTCCATTTTTTGGCCTTGCTAACTGGATTGATTATTGTGTTCTATTGGAATTAATTGTTCTGGTTGAAAGTTAACAGTGTTTCTCTTTCTTTCTTCAATTTGATTAAGAAATTAGCTGAAATGTAGGCAAAAAATTGTTCTATATTCCTTGTTCTCATTGCTTCTTTTACCGTTTTATCTCTATATGCTTTTGGGTCTTTTCTGCTTGTTTGCTTCTGGTGGTGTGCGGTTCAGTAGATTGGAAATGTAGTTTGGAAATGTGGTGGTGCTTTTGGCTAATATGGTGGTGCATGGATTAGTAAATTGGAAATGTAGTTTTTACTTGTTTTTGTCTAATTGTAATCTGAATGCATACATTTACACTCTTGAATGAGTCTATAGTCACTATTTGGAAATGTAACTTTAAGAATAATGCGTGTTTAAAATAGTGACCAATCTTTTACAAATTACTACTGAAATTTCAAAACATAAAATTCTTCATGCAAAAGATTGTGATAGAAATATAAAAAATTTTCAGAAATTAATTATAAACATGCTTTTATTTTTTAAAAGTGGATTCACAGTTGGGACATGCAAAAAAGTAGAGCACAAGATGAACATGGAGTTACTGTTTCATAAGCAGAAACTTTTGGTCAAAAGAAAAGTGAAAATTTAAGATTTGAGTAATTAAATAAGGTTATGAACTAATCTAGGATAAGGAAATGTATCAATAGAAAACGTAAAAATCTAACATATTGTGTTAAAGAAAAACTAGTCAACCATAGAGCCTCAGAATTGGTTCACAATGCCAACTGAAAACATTATTTAATGGAACAATTTATTTGACCAACCCTAAGAGGCAAATCAGGTGAATATTCATACTTATGTCACAATAGAAGTATATTAACTTATATTTCTCTCTTTCCCTCTCGAATAAGGTAAATAGAGAACCCAACATGCTTCTAACTAATGTGTCACAAAATGAATTCACTCTTGGTGCAGTGGATATGTGAAACAAATAACAATGACTACATATTGCCATGTTTAGTAGGAACTTCCCAAAAAAAAAAAAAATAGCAGTTTAACTATTTAAGTGATAGTCCGAATGAGATACAAAGCCATCTTTCTGCCTCTTCCTTATCTACTTCCATTTTATTACAATATGCAAATGCCTGAGTAGAATATGCAATAGAATCTATGATTTATTAATCATAGTATACAAAATAGGTTACTGAGATTTTTAAACAACCTTCAATGGTCATAAATGCTTCCTTTTAGTTGCTAAGATTGTTTTCAAGCAATCTGTCCCTCGGCATTTATTTCCAGGAATTTGGATTATGTTGAATGAGTTTTTTATTTGTTCACTTGAATTCTTGACACATCTTGAGGTGGCTTAATGCCTGGAAAACTTGTACTTATAGGGAAAACTCTAGCAAAAATTTTTCAAAAATTTAAAATTAAATTTGTGTTGATCAATTTATACTTCTAAGAATTTAGGAATATGATATTTTCATACTTTCAAACAATTTCATGATGCACGTTGACTAAAAATATGGAAAAAATGATTAGGAGGATGGACCAATCATGGATTGACTTACAAGACCATTTAGGTGATGAATACAATGAATGTTTGGATGCCTTTGTAGAATTAGTGTTAAGAGACAACCTCGATGGATCCAAAATCCATTATCCTTGTATGAAGTGCCAGAATAGGTATCTTTATAATATAATATAGGTCAAATAGCATTGCCAAATATAGGGTTTTATATATAGGTACAAAAAATGAAGTGTTCATTGGGAAACATACTTATCTTCTAGTAATACAAATAGCAACATTCCTTCGACTGAAAACGTACAAGGGGATGATATGGTGGGGATGGTTCTAGATGCTGTTGGCATTAGGGACTTTGATAATGCAACTGAAGCACCTGAAGATTTGAGGGAGATACTTAAATTGTTAGGAAAGGCAAATGTGGAGTTGTATCTGGGTTGAACTAAGTTTTCTTCACCATCATTCATTATGAGATTATTACACTTAAAAGTCCTCAACGAGTGGTCGAATAAGTCTAGTGACATGCTACTTGAGTTTCTAACGGATGCATTTAGTAAGATAATAGTGAAAATTGCCAAAAATTACAACGAGGCTAGTAAGATAATGAATGTGTTCGAAATGAAATGCAAAGTCTGGGATGCATGTCCAAACAATTACATGATATACAAGGGAGGAAATAAGGTAATTACTCATTGTGAGGTATGCAATGCTATGAGGTACAAGAAAGAGGGCAGTACATTTGCAAGCAAGTGTGTTAGGTACTTTCCGTTGACTCCAAGATTGAAATGATTTTTCATATCTCAAAAAATTGCATCCTTATATGGTGGCCGAAATAATGTCACGTGAAAGATGTCGTTTACAGACACCCAGCTGATTCTAGGGCTTGGAGAAAGTTTGATGAAAACTATTTGGAATTTGCAAGTGACTGCCGTAATGTTGGGCTTGGACTGGGTTCGGATGAATTTAGTCCCTTTTTCAAATATGTACACACCACATAGTACCTGGCTTGTAGTTTTAATACCGTATAATTTGCCACGTTGACTATGTATGAAGTAGCCTTATTTTATTTTATCAATTCTTATTGATGGCCCAAAGAGTCCAGGGAACACCATTGATGTTTTTTTACAACCTTTGATCGAGGAGTTGAAAGATTTGTTGCACGATGGTGTGATTACTTACGATGCTGAGGCGAAAGAGATATTTCATTTACATGCAGTTGTTATGTGGATCATATGTGATTTTTCAGCTTATGGCAATCTATCTGGCTATAGTGTCCATAACGACAGGGCTTGTCTAATATGCAATGTTGATTATTTGTCTTACTGATTGCCTAATGGTGGTAAATATTGCTTCTCATATCATCAAAGATTTCTTGAACCGTTACATAAGCTCTGAAGGGACAACGTTTCTTTCTATGGTGGAATTGAAATACAACAAGGACCAAAACGGAGCACGGGGACAGAAATATTAACACATCTTGAGGGTTGTTTAATAAAATACGCAGTAGATGATATGAAAATTAGAATGCAGTCTGACTACGAACGAATGTTTGGTATAAATTCATACATTTGGAAGAAGAAGAGTATTTTATAGGAGCTATCATATTAGGAGAGCAATTTGATGAGGCACAATCTCGATCTAATGCACATAGAGAAAAATTTTGTTGACAATTTGCTGTGTACAATATTAGGTGACAGTAATTCTTCGAATAATAATTACAAAACTCGTCAAGACGTGTGAGTAATGAATATGAGAAAGTCTTTCCATCCAATTGAAAACCCTCAGGAATTGGATACAGTTTGCCACCGGCCCCTTTTACAATGAGCAAGTCAGAAGTTTAAGTTTTTCTAATAACATTAATGGAATTGAGAGTTCCCAATGGCTATTGTTCTAATATTTCTCGACGGGTGAATATGAGGAGAAAGATTTTAGGAGGTTTGAGGAGTCCTAATTCTTACATTTTACTCCAAGAATTAATCCTATTGGCTTGCCGCACAACATTTCCCAAGAATGTAGTGCAGTTGTTGATTGAGTTGCTTCATATTTTAGGCAGCTATATTCCAAAGTTAACAAAGAGAGGCATCTTGAGAATCTTCAAAATCAGTTTGCAGTTATAGTATTCCTTATTGAGAAGACATTCATCCCAAATTTTTTTTTTATATTTAACGGAACATTTACCAATATATTTGGCCAATTATGCATTGTTAGCTGGCCCAATTTAATGTCGATGGATGTTTCTGTTTGAAAGATACTTGAAAACTCTCTGTGTTATGTGTGCAATCGTGCTCGGCCTGAAGGTTTGATTGCTAGTGGGTATTTAATGGAAGAATGCATGACATTTGTATCGAGATATTTAAATGATGTTGAGAGTAAAGAGAATAGGCCCCCGAGATATGTTGATGATGATAATGAGTTGGGTAAATCAGTTGCAAAGGGGACTGATATGATATTCGATCGTGTTACATTGATACAAGCAGATCGATAGGTTCTAACCAATTCCGACCTCCTCAAACCATATAGAGAGTTAGTTTTACTTTCAATATTTTTATTTCTTTTTCTATGCTTCTTTTATTATTTCTAAATTTTCATATATGTCTACATGCAATCTTTATATGTCTGTCATAAATAGAGAGTATTCTAGATCTCGCTTACATGATATGTAACAACCAAACTTTTGCACTTTAATTGGCTACTATCTATAATAGGATGAGAATTTGTATTAATAACCTGAACAAAAGATGATTGTTATAATGAAGTGAATATTTTGGTATAATAATATTTTGTCGGGACCTAGATGTAATTATTGGATTTGTTCTACCCGTACCCTAAATATTCGAAAGGCTACTACTGTTAGTAGAATAAGAGTTGAGGGGTACACTGAGAAAGGAAATTGATCAGTGCGATGAAAGGCACAATTTGGTATGAATTATGTTATTCGGGTTATCGGGGGCATTTTCGTCATTTTGACCACGCCCTTGGCTTTAACCACAAATTTGACCAAACTGACAAAGAATTAAAGAATTTAAGTATTACCAATGGATTCAGTAGAATTTTCAGAGTTAAATAGTAAAGTAAAATATTTTTCCATTTTGGACCCGATTTTGGTCATTTTAGAGAAAACATTGAAAATGCGGTAAAAAATTTGGACGTGTGGCATTTTGTGATTGGTAGGCATGAACATATGTCAACTTATAAGAGGTTTCATGATGAATTCATGCAAGATACATGGGATTAAAGAATTATAAAATAAATAGAAGAATGATGTGTTTAATTATGATTGCAACACATCACTTGCAGAGCCCTTCAATTAATGCCTTGAGCAATTTATTTGGCCAATATTTTGACATGAGATAGTGCTAGAATGGCTGAAAATTGGCTAGAAAATCGGCAGCCACAAGAGTGAATAGAAAAGAAAAATTAAAGAAGAAAAATTAAGGAAAATGGTGTGTTAAATTGTGATTGGAACACACCTACATAAATTCTACCATATACTTATTTGAATTAAAATTTTATTGGCTAAAATCTGATGAGAAATGGTGGTGGGAAGGCTGTTATACAGCTAGAAAAATTTGGCAGCCTCAAAGGGAGAGAAAGAAGAGAAAAGAAATCAAAAGAAAGTAGCAAAAAGAAAGAAAAAGGTAGCTAGTGTGTGTTCTTGGTGTAGTGTGTGAGTTCTTGAAAGATTCTTGGAGCAAATCACACCAAAGAGCTCTAAATATAAGGTAAAATGCTACCTTACTTGAATTAAAGTTGTTTTTGGGTGAATGATGATCATGTCGATATCAATTTTAACTTGAAAATATGATTTTCATGTCTTGATTTTGGATAAAAGATAGGGTTCATAAACTTTGTTTGTGCACTTTTTGTGTGTCTATGTATGCCGTCTGCCTAGAAGACTTATGGATAATGTTTTGTGTGATGAAAGATTGAATATTCATGGTAGTATGAATGTTTGATCTTGGTTGATGAAATAAGGATCAAAGTGGAATGAAAATGATTGATAATTAGTTAGAATGATTAATTATGTTAGCTTTTGATTGAAAGAAGTGAAGTTGTGTTGAATATACATAACATTAACGAGTTGTTGGAATCTAAAAATTAAAGGATTAAAGCTGATTTGAAGGGAAAATTGAATGAATTTAATGTTCTCAAGGTGTTGAAGGTTAAAGGATATCAAGGGAAAACATGAATGATTGAGATTAGGCAAACTACTGGGGCAGTTTTTGCCTCTTTACTGTATCATGGAAACTTGAACTTAGGAAAGGGATAATACAGAATTAAATTTAAGAGTCTTACAGTCATTTTGATATATCATAGAGCTTAATTGGAGTTGTGGATGGAAAGTTATGTGCAAAACAAAATCATGTGTTAAGCAGGAGAATTCCAGAAAATTGGTTGGAAAATGAATGATTACTTACATGATTTTGGGATGAAATGAATGGAAGACATCAATATAATTCCTTGTTCATAAACAGATGAAGGATATGGAAAAAGCAAAATGGAAGAATTAGACAAACGACAGAAAAACGACGTGAACGACCATCATGAGTTTTCTTGAACGACGGCTGACTATCGGCTGAATGTCAGCTAACCGTTGGGCACGTCGGCTAGACGTCGACTAATAGTCAGGCACGTCGGCTAAACGTAAGCTATTTTTCAACCAAGCATGACTAGCCTAAAAATGATGTTTGATGTAGGTTTGTCGGTAAACGGCCAACGACATGTTGAAAATGGTAGTTGAATGGCCTTTGAATGGGGAAAGTTTATTTAGGACATGAGGTGAGTCCCACTACTTTTTAAATCCCATTTTAGCTAAGTATTTTCCTGAAACGATCATGTGCTTTCCTGATATATTATGAGATGAATATTACACTTGAATTTGAAAGCATTATTAAACACTTGATTTCTTGAATATCTTGAATATAAATATCTCGTGTGATCTTTTCAATTTTCAAATCCTAATTTTGGTAAAGTGTATTCCATATATGGAAAATGGTTTCCTGATGTGCATAAGTGCGAGCCATTTATATGGATTTGGAAAACATGATGAGCAATATGAATATCGAATTCTTGATTTCTTGAACCTGTCAATCCTTGAATCCAATATATGACTAACTTGAATACTTGGTGTATGCACTAACTTGAATACTTGGCATAAGCACAAACTTGAATATTTGGCGTAAGCACTAACTTGAATACTTGGCGTATGTACTTACTTGAATACTGGGCATATGCACTAACTTGAATACTTGACGTATGTAATAACTTGAATACTTGGTGTAAGCACTAACTTGACTACTTGTCATACGCACTAACTTGATTACTTAGCGTAAGCACTGACTTGAATACTTGGTGTAAGCACTAACTTACTCGAATACCCAAATACTCAAATACTTGAATACCTGAATCAAAATATTTTATACTGGAATTCTTGAATACTTGAATCAGCATTTTTTCCCTCAAAATCATTGAATACTTGTTTTGAGAATCTTTTCACACGAGAATTTTTGAACTAGCCTGGTTGTGTTGAGTTTACTCGTCATGAGATTTTATCAGTGGAAAACACTAGCACACACGGGACTTACTGAGCTTTACACTCACACATGTGTTATCTCTTTTGAAAAATTTAGGACTAGAGGCATAGCGAAAGCGCGGTGGACTACCAGAGCCTCATGCTATATCTTGGACCTGTTACACCCTTGAGTGTATGTATCAGAAGGTAAATCCTTGTACTTTTCTATTTTCGAAAAATTTTTGCTGCCTATTGAGTGAAGTTTGTTATAAAGACCCCTTGTCTGATCAATCAGACAGGGCGACATCCCACAAATTTACAACCCATTACGTTTTAGAAATATAGGGTGTTTCATAATAGACATCGTATTCATTCTCAAACGTTTCACACTTGGCTTAGTTGTTATGTAAGTATAGTATATACAATATAACTAATAGTTATTTAGAATATATTAAGAAAATAAAACTTATATTTTTTATAGGATGATGAGAACAAAGAATGTGCTAATATTCTGATTGAAGTTAAAAAGCATGCAAATGGTATTTTCAACCAAGGATTGCGTTAGAATGCATGCAACATGAATGGGTTTCGGCTTCATACAACAACGTATGAGGCTAATATGTGCACTCAATATTCTGTGTTATGTGTAGAGCTGATACTACGAGTTATTCTAGCCCCAAAGATAGGAATTTCATAGCAGTTGGTATCAATTACTATGGACTGCTTATTGATATTATAAGGATCCGATTTTGTAACGAACTGAAATTTCTATTATTCAAATGTGATTAGTTTGATGTACATCGAGGTGTTAAAGTTGACGACCTTAAGTTTACTTTGGTGAATTTGGATCGTTTGTTGTACTGGGAAAATAGACAGATGGATGAGTCATTCATCCTAACAAATTAAGAGGAGTAAGTTTGGTATTTTCGTTGTCCCAAAGAAATGGTCTGGATTGTCGTAATGCCAATGGTGAGAAGAGATAACTATGATGTACCTTTTTGGGGAGCAAGTGGATTTAGTTAGAAGAAGAATACACCGCGCAACCTAATGTAATTAATCAATTTCCAGTTTACTAAATTTGCTAGAATTGTTATATTCTTTTCTCAGTTGATTTTTGACGAAATTTCATTGACTTTATTTTTCTATGCTTTTTTGTATTTTGTAGATGGTTACCAAACATTCTTGACGTGCATCGATGTAAGCTGCCACAGTTACCTCAAGATCAAGGGCTAGTTCCTCACAAGGTACAAAGACATAACAAATAATACAGCAGGTTGGCTTGAGATTGGATACAACTATCCAGACGGGCTCTCGACATTGGAGGTCCAGTTAGGAGACGGCTACACCTACTTCTGCTGTAGGTCCCAGTTGCTCAGAACCTTCTTCCTCAGGCCCTAGGGCCTCAGGTTTGGTAAGTTATTAGGAGGTAATTTAGGAGAGATTAATTTTTGTGGCTATTAAAATCATAGTAATCTTTTTCCATTCTATTTAATAAAATCATACTTACGGATTGGCCTGTTTTGAATTAATTTTTTTATTGATATTTTATAGGTTCCACCTCGAGATGTTCTCGTGGGTGTCGAAGTTTACCCTCTAGATGGGACGATGTGGGCTCTCAAAAGTATGAGGTCAGTATGAACCAAAACAGAGGTCTTAGAGGAGTGCATATGTCTTATTACAGTTCAGTGGCGGGCTGTTTTGCACGTATTAGTAGTAGGATCCCTCTGAATTATAGGGATTGGTATATCATCCCTCAGAGACTTAAAGATGAGTTTTGGAAAGAGGTACATGTAATTAAATTTATTCTAACACATATAAAATTTTTTCTCCAAAAGTTAAAATTTTAAATAATTGTTTTTTTTACACGTGCAAGGATAAGACCACTCTGTCACCAGAAAGACGTAGTGTCACAATAAAGATGATATGCATTGTTTGGAAGGATTATAAGTCTAAGTTGAAACAGAGATAGGACACTCTTTTCCAGACAAGTACAGAGGCTATTCTTTGCGAACATAAGCAAGTTAACAAAAATTAATAGAGGATGTTAGTTGATTATTGGTGCCTGGAGAATACGCAGGTTATATATATAAAAGTTGAATGTTTTTCCATGTCATAAATGTGTGCATATACGCAATAATTATTATATACTTATTTTTATATTAATAACTTTAGATACTCACAGGCAAAGGCTGAGCAAAACTGACAAAATCAATCACAAGAAGAATGCCATATTCTGTTATACATGATTAGGTATTCATTTTTTCTTATACACCATTCATTTGAATATTATTTAATTCCCTTGAAAATTTTCAAAAATCTTTGTAGATGGCCTAACAAGGCCAACTAACATCGCAGTATGATATGTTTCTTGCGACATAAATGTGGCGTGGTCGGCAGGCTAATGGTTTAACTACAGAGATTCTTGTAAGGAATTTTCAAAGATTAATTTTCTTGAATTATTAAAATATGACAAATACAATTCATTAACTTAATTTTAATTTGATATATTATTTTATAATTTTGTTAGACTGATTAGAGGAAGAGTGACAGGCACTACATAAGTTTAAGCGCACTGAGAAAACGAAGGATCAGATCTTCCAGCACTTGTTTGGTCTTAATACAAGAGGTCGTATAAGCTGCAAGGGAAATGGGCCAATACCAACCCTAATCAGTCAATCATCCACTTGTACAAGCAATGTTGACGAGGTTGTCCAAGCTTATGTTGATGCACGTATTCAAAGTATGCAATAAATTATGCAAGTTGAGATGCGAGCTGAGATGCAACGTGAGCGAGAGGTTTACAAGTCACGTATAGCAGTGCTTTAGACTACCATGGAAGCATTATCTCACAGATTTGATGTAGGTGCATTAGCTATAGCACCTATACCACCATCTAGTGCTTTTATGGTATCTTCGTATATTGGTTCACTTCACGGCCCATTGGATCATGTGATGCTAACGAGATGCTTGTGCTGACTGACATATTCTCATTTTCTTCTTGTTTAACATGTACTATTGTTTCTGATAGATTTCTTGGCATTTCCTATTTGTCATATATGTAGTATTACATCTTCTCGTGGAGCTTATAGATTATTTATGATTTCATTATTCAAGAGATTGATTTTGATTTGTCTGGCATTAAGCAGATTGTGTTTTATTCTGAATGGTGTTGAATGAGTTGATTGGATTGTATTTAGCTTGAAATTGTAGGTGTATAGTGCTAAATACCAATCAACCATTTTTAAAAAAAAAATGAATAATTAAATGCAATGACTAAAAAGCATCACGTTTAGTGCATATCTAAATGTTGCTGATATGTAAATTTTGGGTGTATAAAAATTATTGAATTTAAATCCATCCCTTAGTCAAGTTTTAATTAACACATTAATCCAAAAGTACACATATGAACAAGTATACTTACGACAAGCATAGTATAGGAAATTAACGAGTATCGATCCTCAAAGAAAAAAGTACACACTAATCACTTTCATTTATTGGTTAATTGGATAAATAAAGAGATAAGATAATATATATACATACATACATACATACGTACATACGTACATACATACATACATACATACATACATACATACATACATACATACATACATACATACATACATACATACATACATACATACATACATACATACATACATACATACATACATACATACATACATACATACATACATACATACATACATACATACATACATACATACATACATACATACATACATACATATACAACTCAAGGATGTAAGAATATGCAATTTAGACAATTTTCCCGGAGTACATAATAATGAATCATTTAGCAACTATCTCAAATAATCATTAACTTGGCATCATGAAGGACTATAAAGTAAAATTCAATCGTTTCCCAAGTCATAAATCTACTTATATAGACTCCACTTCTTTTTCAATCCATAGAATCACTATCTTTTGATTAAATTAGCATATTTCCCAATCAAACCAACATAACTAAAACATGCATTAAACTCAATTTTTTATAAACATGAAATTAGCTAATGACCATATGCATTAGGCGAAATTAGCTAATGACCATATGCATTAGGCGAAATTAACTAATCTTTGATCACTTTAGTCCTTTAATCTTAACTTAGTTTCCCAAGTCCATTAAGATTTGACAAATATGAAATAACTGCAATGAACACCTAACATCGTTTCTCCAGTCAATTAGAAGAAAACACATCAATAACCTATGATAACAAATAATCAAGCACCAAATATGATAGAAAATTGATCAAGTAACTAAATTTATCCTAAACCATGAATCCTAAAATAATAGGAAATTACAATAAAAACATTGAATATATCATTATTTAAGAACAAGAATACAAAAGTAATAAAAAGCACTCATAGTCAAGCCTTCTTCATCTCCCTCAAAAACACTCTTGAACAACCCTCCTTGGATGGTGAATCCTCATTCTTTGAGTGATTTGCAACTTTGATTCTTAGATTCACTACTTTCTCTTGTGTTTTTCTTGTTTAAATAGGCTTATTTGATGTTAAAATTCATTTCTTGAGAAGTTTTGGCCGAGTAGGATTTGGAAAATACCAAAACCCTTTGGAAAATACTAAATTCGTGCACAGAATTCGTGCGTCTAGAGTGGACCTAGCGCCGGGTCCAGTCGACCCACCCAGTGCCAAGTGTGTTCTATTCTTACCTTGAATTTTGATCTATTTTCACTGTTTTTCTAGATTGGACCTGGCGTCTGGTGCCTTAGCTGGACCTGGCGCCAGGTGTATTCGGGGAAACTTCACATTTTTGCTCGAAATCAACTCAATAATATCTTAATTTAACCTCAAATAACTAGGAAAATAGTGATAATTTTAGCCTCTATCACATATCCCCACACTTAAACTTTTGTTTGTCCTCAAGCAAAACACTCAAGTTAAGAAAATCATTAAGAAAACACAATCCTTTACTCTTCCACAAATTTTGAAACACAACGAGGATTAAAAATTCCTTTTAAGCTTTAGATAAAACTCTTTCCATTCATCAAATCCTTTGAAAACAAGTACAACTTGAAGCGTTTGACAAGACATCCCAAAACTTTTGAAGTTAAATTAATCAAGTTTATGCCTTAGTCTAAGAAAATTATTTCATCATTCAAGTAAGAACTTAGTTAACATGAATTACATAAGTCAAGCTATCTACCAACTCAAGCATTATAAATTCAAAAATTGCACAACTCAAGTCATGATGTATGGAAAATACTCCAAAAATTTTCTCAATTTTTTTCAATGACTTAGGGAATTGATAGCCTCAAGTGCATGTATTTATCTTCACACACTGTATTGGCCCCTTTTTAGTCGTCACTCATTATTTTTTCAACCTCTTTCCTCTCTTTTACTTTGGAAAGTCATAGCCTCAAGAAAGTGGATTTCTCTTTACTATCTGTATTGGCCCCCATAATCAAGCAAAAACACTACTTTCTCATCTTTAAAGAGGAAACACCAATTAACTCATTTTTCTCAATTTTTCAACTCACAAGAATTTTCCACAATTTTGCCACAATCTTTTCACTCAAAGATCTCTTATCTCATCATTTTCCTTATCACAACACCAAGCTAAGCAAAGTTTAAACCCATAATACAAGAGTTAGACAACAAACTTTCCCCACATTCATTAAATTCTCCATATACAAACTAGATGAGTCAAATAATACACAAACACCAATGCGTAATCAAGATTAATCCAAAATCTCAAGTCTTGAAAAATATCCTATTCAATAAAACCACTTTCATAAAAATCCACCAAATAAATGACAAAAGTTCATATCCAAGTAAGAAAAAGAATTACAACCTTGCTAAACAATGAAAACAAAAATAAATTTTGAAAAAAAATCAAAAACTTTTCAGCCCAAAATGTCCAAACTTTCAAATTTTCAAATTTTCAAAATTAAAATTTTCCAAAATTTTTCCAAGTAGTTCAATACCAAGAAAACAACAAGATAATTGAGAGAAAAAATTGGACAAAGAATATTACCAAACCACTTCCTCACACTTAAATTGGACAATGTCCTCATTGGCAAAAAATTAACACAAGAAAACATCTCCAAAGGGAAAAAAATGATAAAGGAGGTAGAAATTTAAGCAATACTCCCCAACTACAATAATGCTCCAATAAATATTAAAAGATAGAATAGAGAGAAGAACTTATCCAAGAGGATTGTATTCCGACCTATAAAAAAAAACAAATAAAAGCACAAAGTAATAACAAAAGAAAGGCACACCTAAATAAAAAAACACAAACTAAAAAAATAAAATTCCTAACAAAACAAATAAACACACGACTCACTCCCCAATACTTAAACTAAAAAATATTTTCCTTATTTAGGGGAAATAACACATAACAATACAAAACAAAGATACAAAATCTTTTCATTCATCATGCTTCATCATCAAACCTTTGTAAAAGAAATTAATGCTTATTGAAAAATGTAGGCATGATGAAAGTAGAAAGAATGGAAGGTTTTGAAAATTGGAAGGTGCATGGAAAATATTAGTTTCAATCAATCTGAATGCATGACTCCCCTTCTGTAACACTTTTTTAAACACACAAATCAAGTTTCCAATACAAAGATGTAAATTATGTCTAAAAAGTGTGCAAACATGAGAATCGCCACTTATTCCTTCAAAATATTTGTCACAATTTAAAATCCCTTTTAGACTTAGTAATGTAGATTTTAAAGATGGAATCAAGAAATCCTTACTTTGCACTACATTTACAAATTCCAAGTTACCTCCCTTTGAATGGGATGAAGGGTAGAATTTGTCAATGTCCTTCAAGGACTTCTTATGATGAATCAAGGATAAATCTAACTCCTTGAGATATGTTAAACACCATATATCATCATTTGGACCATTGTCCTCTAAGAATGGAGAGGAACCTAAGAAATTATGTGATAAAAAGAGATTAGAATTATTAGCACATAGAGGAGAAATGAATACATCCCTTTCCACATTGGGTAAATGTTCCTCATATCCTCTCTCATTTCCTTGGAGATTCTCTTGTTCAAATGTATAGGCCTTTACAACATCTTCAACCAACTTGGCTAGTTGTGTTCTTTGACGGCTCATACGTTGGGATACTTCTTCATGCCACTTAACCGATAAATTTGTATTAGAGACAAAAGAATGTACTGTGGCTTCAAGTGGTGTCTTACAAAAAGCGTTAATCTAAGCTTGCAAATTTGCCAAATTCTCATCATTATAGCTCCTTATTTCTTGTGCCTAGAAGTAATTGTCCGTGATAATGTCAATCTCACGCTCAAAGAAAAATAAAAATCAAATTGAAAATAAAAATAAAAAAAACAACAATAATTGGAAAACAAAGAAAAGAAAAACAAATAATAGAAAAATAAAGAAAAGAAAAACACACACATGAGATGTATTCACAAACTACCTAAACAAAATAGTTAGTGGTATTTACAAGTACAATGTAACACCCCACGACTACGTACCCTAAAAGGGCGGGGATGTCGCCCCGTCCTGTAGGACAAGGGGTCTTTAGAACGAGGTATAAAATATAAAGGAAATCTCTAAAGGAATCAACTTAGATAAATAAAGAAATACTCTTATTACATCAGGTTCAACTTGGAGCAAAACAAAATAAAACAAATATTGTTCAGAAGTATAAACGGCAAAAGTCTCCTAGAACAGCATAGGGAAAATAGCCAAAGCCTCTACTATCAAGCCCCGCTGCCTCAACACAATCTATCTCCTGAAAACATGATGTAAAACAATGTGAGAATAAATCTCAGTAAGTCCTGTGTGTACACATGGTGTTTTGAATAGTACGTGTATGCAAAGTGCAAAACATTTGTAGAAATAATTTGGCAAGTCATAAACAATCTCTTTTCGCAAGGAGTGGGTTTTTCTCATTGTCACACTTTGTACAAAATAAATCCTCCACTCGAATAAACAGTCATGTCACCACACGTTGGGCTCATTGAGAACAAAATGGCCAAGGCACCACACTTTGTGCACCTTGTCCGGACCAGATTACCACACGTTGGGCATTCTGATCAAGGTGAGTGTACAGCCCACCGGGTGAGATACTCCTCCATCTTTACACCCAACAAAACCATCCGGGTGTCCATGCCGGGAATATAAATAATACCATACTAGGTACAAATGCTAGCTCGGACTGGCCTGACCAACCAACACTGTCGCCTTTTCAAGCAGAGTTCATCTTCTGGAGGTGGCCTCCTACCAGAAGACTCACGCTAGCTCTCCAAGACTAGTATTGCTAGCCTACCCTTATTGAGTACTCAACGAACATATCCGTCAATTCCTGATTCAAAATATTCCCAAACCTTGGCTTTGTACAACGTGGTTTTCTTTAAAAGAGTTTTCTAAAAATTTAGAAGAAAGAATAGTTTTCTGGATAAAATCGTTAGTTTGATAAAACCATTTAAAGAATAAATATCCACGTTTACAACCCAAGCAAACATAGTTTAACAATAGCTTTACAAAGCTTCACAGCATAGACTTGCCATCACAACATTTAACAAAACAGTTTATAAAAGGACTTACCATCACAACATTCAATAAAAGAGTTTATGCAAGGACTTACTTGATGTGCCTCAGATAAACGTGATAAATTCACCGCTTGCTTCCCTTAATTATCCTCCTGATCTAAACCATATAGTATCATGATCAGGGTCTCAATTAATTCAAACATGCTCTAATCTCATTTATTCTCACAACAATTCGCAATCCCCTATTTAATTCCAAGTAAACTATTCAATCCCCAAAGATCTTATACCACGACCACATGTTCATCTCGCTAATAAACACCATTAAACTTTACTTTCGGCATCAAGGGTGGGTATTCCCTTACCTTGCAACAATCGGATAATGAGGTCTCGATGCTCCTATGGTGATCGTCCCGAGTTCGCTTGAGAAGAAGAGAGAAGCTACCTCCTTTGCTCCTCTTGACCGAAAATTAAAGAAGAAGATGAAATCAGCCTCGATGGGGCGTGATTTAGGGGAAGAAAAGGAGAAGAATAGATGGAAGAAAGGAATCAAGAAGTTGAGATGGTTTTTGCTTACCTTAAAGTGTGTTCGATTTTTGGCTTAGAATAGCTCTTGAGTTTTCAAAAATTTGCAGAGAGAAGTTGCTGAAATTTTCGTGTAGAATGGAGAGGGTAGACGGTTGCTATGATTTAGAGTTGGAAGAGATTGGTTTAGGGTTAGATGGTAATGTTTAGAAAGACTCCTAATGGCTTTAGGATTCTTAGACAGCAATGGCGAAATTTCAGCTTGTGATGTGTCTCCTTGCTGCCGATTTTAGGTGAGTTTAAGGGGAGAGAATAATCTGCAATTTGCTCCCCTAGGCGACCGAAATAATGCTCAAGAGAAGGGTTGAGTGTGTTCAGAATTTTGGGCCACACAAGGAAGAGTTTGTGTGGATGTTGATGACCGAAAAATCCTGTGCAAGCTGTGCGAAATTTCTGTGCAAGAGTGACTATTTTTGGACTGTTTTGGCTTCTGCTTTTGACGAAATTCCAGAGGAGAAAAGTGTGGTTTTTAGGTGCTGGAATTTGGCTTAATCAACAAAGAGTTTTGGTTGGTTTTGGAGTGCAAAATTTCGTGTGTTTTGGAGTGCAAAACTGGACGAAAATTCTGTGCATAAGCTGGGCGAAAATTCAGTAATTTTGTGTGAATAAAATTCTGGTTTGGTTAAGCTAAGGTTACCTAAATTGATGA
>JANUWF010002846.1:0-37346 GCA_026120185.1 Voacanga thouarsii | reverse complement strand
GTAGTGTTGGAGAGATTTGGATTTCTTAAATTAAATATTTGGTTGAGCTAGGAGAATTATTTAGATAGGACTACTAGGCTTCTAGAAGCCCTATAAGCCACCACATTGGGAAGAAAATCAAGAAAACGTAATTCTTGTGTAATTCAGAAATTATCCTAAAAAGAATATTAATATTTTTTTCCAATTCTATAATGCTTAGGAAAATTAGGGAATATTCCATCTTATTCTCCCTCATGTGTGCCGCCACTAGGGCCTTAATTCCTTAGGATTTTTTGTTAATTAATTAATTGGAGTTTTCATTAGATAAATCCTTTGAAAAATAGGTTTTTCCTTTAATTCTTTTCCTAATTCCTAAACCCATTAAAACACCTTAATATAAAACCTCCTTAATCAGATTTTCTCTACTAATTTCTACCCTAGCCACCACACTCTTTGTCCCTCTCCCTTCCACACGAAAATCCATTCCTCCCAATTAGCTAAAGTTAATTATTTTGCTAACAGAGAAAAATTTGCACAACATAGCAACTTGGGAGTATCATTCTAAAGTCAAATCTTTGGAGTTCTTGGTGGTAGCGAAAGCTAGAACCCATCTACCCATTTCTTCTGAGATTGCTTGAGTTAGGCAAAGTAAGAGGTAGCGATAAATTATTCATTTTCTTGGATTTTCTTGACTGCCATGGGTAAAGGGGGAAACATTAGGGTTTTAGCTTCAAAAATATGATCTTATGTGTTCTTCACATAGAATCTGATCATTATCATTAGATTGTGCTTATGTATTAAAAAGAAAACAACTTTTAATAGCTTCGATGGAAAGAATACATGTTTGCGCATTATTGATGAAATGTGGAAAATTGTTGAAGCTCTAATATTAAAGCAAAATAAAATAGCAAAGAAGTTATTATTGCAAGGGCTTTTGAACTTGTTTACTATACATGTTTAAGGTGTGATTTATGCTAGAGTTCTAGGAAGAAAACCTTTACATTGATCTCATTAATTTTTTTAGAGCAGGAGAAAACAGAGTGTTCTATTTTTTACATGTTAGTTAAGTTGCGTGGGTAATTTCGTGTAAACAATTGCAGAAATTAGGAAATGTCAGAACAGATACTTTGTAGCCCTATACGTGTAGAAGATCCCTATAAAATTTCGTAGTTGTATGATGAGGGGTTAATGAGTTACGGATTTTTCTTTAAGTCTGGATGAGTCTGGATAGAAAAGTATAGTATTGAAAATAAATATTCTGAGCGTAACTTTGGCTTACTTTGCATGCAAGACAACCTGAACTCTGTTCTATATGTATTATGGTGTTTATCTGTAAAATTTGAGGTCAATTCGAGGAGTAATATGTTTTTGAAAAAATTGAGATACCTTACTAGAAATTTTGTTTAACCTAGAAAAAGCTAAGGAAAGTTTCTATTATTAACTCATACGTATTTCTTATGTGTAACAATGGTGTAAGAAGGCATTAGGATGTAATAAAGGATTTAATGCAGGAAAAACTAATAGTTCCACTATTTTATAAACTATCATTAATATTGTTATTAGTATCAAAACTAATATTGTTAGTATCTTCATTATTATTATTACTAATATTAATATGGTTAATATTACTATTACCATAAGTATTGACATTATTATTCTCATTCATGTGTTTTAAAAGTACTATATGCATTTGTCACCTAATAAATTACCTATCCATTAAATAATATATTACCTTAGCCATTTATTTTCCTATAGCTATAAAAAATAATATTTTAATTAACTAAGTAAATAATTAAATAAATATCTTTTTATTTAAGTTCCTTAGTCACTTAATATTTTTGCATTAGATAACTTAAATACTTTCTTGAGCAACTTCTATTTTAAATAACTAGTCACTCCTTTTTGCAATATTTCAGTAAATAATTCTATGGATTTGACACTTGGGTTGAATTAGAAATCTGGGTGAAAAGTTAATTGGATTGCTTGTTGTATGTAATTGATTTCTTGAAATACTAGGACTAGATTAATTTTTCACTTTGAGACATGAAAGGTTATCAAGAGCAAGGATTAACTCCTTTCAAATAAGAAATTAATTTGCTCTTCTGAGGTAAGTCGTTACATTAAACCATTTGTAAAATGTAGCAATTGCAAGTTGTTAAATGTTTTTTGGTATCGACGGAAACATGGTTTAATATGATAAAAGCTCAACATGGCTAGCTTTCCCGCTCTTTTCCAATTCACGCACTGTTTGTTAAACAAAAAGTGTTACAAAAAAATTCAATTGATTGTTGCACCAAATGGTTTTATAAAGGCTGACCAAGCCATGGTTGATACTTTCTTGTTGGTTACTACTTGCTAATGTGTTTCCTTGCGGCAAGATCGTTGAGTACTCAATAAGGGTAGGTTACAATCACTAGTCTAAGATGGGCGAGCTAGTTTTTTGGTAGGTGGCCACCTCCTAGAGATAAACTCGTTCTAATCAGGTGACAATGTTAGAGAGTCTGACCAATCTAAGCTAGCCAACCGATTCCAAGTGGAACGGTATTTATATTCCAGTGTGGGCAACTAAAGTTAGCAAGGGAATGGGACATAGAGGAGCATCCCTACCTGATGGGCCGATCACCCGCCGTACTGTAGTGCAGTAGTATTACAGTACAATTAGCAGGGGTCATGATATAGGGTTTCATGACTCGGACTATGATGCAAGGTTTCATAGTCCACATTTTTGTTGAGTGGTTGATCTACTTGAGATAAAGTGAATTGTTGAGATTGAAAATTGAAAACGTCACTCCTATGTTTAAAATGGTTGTTTAGGAATGCAGTTGCACTTTTCGTATTTCAGAATGTATATCATGAAATGGTTTCAAATGAGCACTTCCACCGACACAGGACTTATTGGGAAATTTATTTCTCACTCCTTTTATGCATGTTTTCAGGTTATGAGCACTATTAACAAGACTGTGGCTAGATTCCAAGATTTTGGAACTTACAACTATTTATCTTATTCAGAGACACTTACTATGTTATTCTATTTTTAGATGATGTATGTATTTTTATTTGGATTGTAAAACGTTTAAGTTCTTACTTGAGGTATTTCTTTGGAAAGTCTTTTATTACCTCGTTATAAAGACCTCTTATCCTTTAGACAGGGTAACACCCCTACCCTTTTTAGGTACGTAGGTAGCAGGGTGTTACATATAATACTCCCTCCGTCCTATTAAAATTGATAATGGTTGATAAAAGTAAAAGTTAAAATATAATAATAATAGAGTATAATATAGTATAATAAAAGTATGAAATATATAGGTTTCACTATACTTTATGTCAAATCTAAGTATATAAAAGTGGGATATGTTGATTATTTTATAATAAATTATATAGTAAAAACTTTCTTTTTAAGGAAAATGTCGATTTTTTTGGGACTGTCCAAAATAATAACTAGGTCAATTTAGTTGGGACGAAAGGAGTACACATTACGAAAATTTTGTAGTGTAAGGGCACAAAGGTAATTCTCTAAAAAGGGCATACTTACATGCAATCCCAAACAGTCACTGCTATAAGGGCATAGAGGTAATTCTCACCCAAAGGTGTAACTACATATAATCCTAAACTGCTGGGTAGGTGTACATCCTACCGAGTAAAATATTCCTTCCTCTGTCACTCAATCCCAATTCGGTTGTGCCATATCTGGATGTCAGTTCCTCCTAAACCTTATCACTAGTTGAGGATCGACACCACATGCCTACACTGGCACCATAGTGAAAATGATTCAATCTCCCAAAGGTTGCCACCTATCGGAAGCCATCCTCATTTGAACTAGTACTAATATCGAGGCTTCGCCCTCATTAGTACTTAACGCTTACTATTTTCACATTTCACAAAGCTCCCATAGCAGAACATATAAAAATATCTCAATACATTAGTCAGACCATGTTTCCTTCATTACTCATATTTCCAAGCTAGAACAATCGCATATACAACGTTTATCTAAAGCATAAATAGTAAGAGCCACGTACAAAAATAGTCATGCCATGAAAATTCAAGGAAACAAATTTTTAGATTATATTTTTAGATTATATTTTTAATCACAAAACTTCGTCATTACATATTTTTAGATTATATTCTTCCAAAATAGTAGTAAACAAAAGGAACATCCAAATATTCCTTCAAACTGCTAGAAATTCCTTGCATGTCAAATGGAGAAAAATGGTAACTACCAAATGAAAACATATTTCAGCTTCTGCTAAAGTCTAACACAAGAAAATACACTAACAGTGATTAAAACCAAGTTAGTTCATATTAAGGTGGGATATTTGTTAATAAACTCAACAGGTTTTTTCCTTCGACAGCTAAGAATTTCATTATAGCAACTAATGTTACTTTTTCAAACATGTTTTTTCTTTTACTTTGACAAAACTAACTATGCATCCAAATGCCTGAAATTCTGCCAAAATGCTACTATAACTAATCTTCATCACTAGAGTACTCAAATATAAGCAAGAAGTAGTAAAACATAACATAAAATTTTAACTTGTTAATGCGAAAGAACCATACCCTGCTTTACAATATCAGAGACTATTGACAAAGATTTTCCTTCCAATCCTGAACATGAGAAAATACAAGAACAAGTGAACACACTATCGAAGATAGACATCAAGTATAATTAGAAAATTGTCATTGTTAGCACAGTTGAACTTAATCCGCTGACCTTCAAAATTTGCAAGTACATATCAAAATCCCAAGTGCCGATCGACATCATCTTTTGTCAAAATATACTCATTCCTACCAATTGATACCAATAGAAATTCCTTGAACATCAGAGGGAAGAGGAAAAGAAAATAAACAAAAGAAAATAAACAAAATAGTAAGAGCCAAGTTTATATGCATGAAAATGAAAACATAGGTTTGTTTGCATAAAACAATGGTTAGAATCAATTATTTTGGCTCCCATGTCAAATGGATAAATTAGAAAGTTTCCATGTTTAGAACGTTTCTAAAATGGGAAAGTTCCAATCGTAGAAAGTTTCATTTATATAAGGTTTCTAGTAAAGAAGAATGTCTAGGTATGGAAGTTTTTTGAAAAGGAAAAGCTTTTGTACATATGAAATTTTTAAATTTAGAAAGTGTTTAGTAAAGAAAAGATTCCAAAAATAAACATATGTAATAGTTCAGGAATGCACAGGAACTTTCCTTGATCTAGCAATAAACAAGTTTCTCATCCAAATAGGTATGTCCTTACTCTTGGCAACCTTCAAAGTCTAAGAAAAAGTCACAAAATAGGAAATCACAACCTAATCCTAATTACCTAGGAAACCATTTTTCACATAGTACACCTAGCTTATAGTATATTGGGTTTTATCATATAGCATTTATGCACAACAAGCATTCACTTCAAGTAAATCGATATTTAGGTCCTTAATACATCCTTAAGAATGAACATAATCTGTTCTTGATCATAGAAGAATCCTATAAATTAATCTTAGTAAGCTTCCCAAAAATACCCAACTGTTTCCAAATTCCAACAAGCTTAATCCAAAGCTTAGGGGTAAAACACCGATGAAAAAACATTAGTTTGGGCTGAAATTTTACAAAGAGATACGGTAATATGTAAGAAACATAATACATGTGGCCAACAAAGAAATTTAGACCCTAATTATGCCAAGAAAATTCGAAATCTTTGCTGTAGCATTTTGTCTAGGATAGATAAGCAGCAAAAAATAAAAAATTCATAACTTCAAATTCTTAAATTAGAAAAAACTAAAACCTTGTATTTTAAAAATAAACACATAAATCCATATTTTCTCTATTTTAACCCTATCCAAATTCATGCATTATCATACATAAACAATAGCCTAAAATAGAAAATACATCAAAACTAAAAAACTCAATTTTTTTGAAAAATCTATCCGAAGGTTTTCATGCATGATCTCTGATAGGGGATAAATCACAATTATTTTTCTAGTTATTTAAGATTGTTTTGCTATCTTTTGTTACAATAACTAGGTATATTCCTTCTTATTTGACATTTTGCTTGTAAAAAGTGTTTTTGACAAATTTGTGCAGATTTGAGTTAAATTCGAGCAAAAAGTGAACAATTTCAGAAAGAACCTGGTGCCAGTCCCAACCAAGGGACTAGGCACTAGGTCCATTCTGGTCAAGTATAGGAAAACTGAGCAACTTTCAGGAAGAAAATAGAACAAACCTGACGCCAGGTCTGGCAAGTGGACGAGGCGTCGGGTCCATTCTGTCCGGCCAGTGAAAATAGAGCAAAAATCTAGAGGAAGAATAGATTGCACCTGGCACTAAGTGGGTCGAAAGTACTTGGCTCTAGGCCCGCTCTGAAAGGTAAAAATCCTATCCACAAATTTGGGAATTTTCCAAAGATTTTGATATTTTCTAAATCCTACTCAACCAAGACTTCCCAAACCATGAATTTAGCATCCAAGAGGCCTATAAAAAGAAAGAGAAACACAAGGGGAGGGATATAGAAAGGTGGATCCAAGAGCTAAAATTTTAATCACTCATTGAAGGAGGAATTCACCAATTCAAGGAGGGTTCTTCAAGAGAGTTTTCAAGGGTAATGAAAGAGACTTGTCTATGAGTGCCTTCTTTTATCTTTGTTTTTTTTTCTTAAACAATGATATATTCAATGTTTTTATTGTAATTTAACATTATTTTTGGATCCATAGTTTTGTGTTGATTTAGTTATTTAATCAATTCTTTGTCATCTTTGGTGTTCGATTACTTGTTATAATTAGTTGTTGATGCGAATCCTTCTAATTTACTTGAGACAATGATGTTAAGAGTTTCATTGCATTGATTTCATATTTGTTAAATCTTAATAGATGTAAGCGACGAAGTTAGGATTATAGGACTAATTGATCAAAGATTAGTTGATTTCACCTCAATCAAAGGGTTATTAGCTAATTTCATGCTTATAAGGAATTAAGCTTAATGCATGTTTTAGTTATGTTAGCTTGATTGACAAATCAGATAATATAAATCAAAAGATAGTAATTCCATAAATTGACAAACGATGTGGAATTTATCTAAATAGATTCATGACTTGGGAAATGATTGAATTTTACTTTGTATTCCTTCATGACGCTAAAGTGATAATTAGTTGGAGAGAACTGCTAGTTGGTTCATTGTCTTGTTTTCTAGGATAAATGTTTAAATTGCATATTTTCACACCCTTGAGTTGTATATATTTTTTTATTTTTCTTTTTCTTATTTTCTCACTTTACTTGGGTCGGTTAAATAATGAATGAGAAGTGATTAATGAGTACTTGTTCTTTTAAGGATCGATACTCGTTAATTCCATATGCATGCGATGAGTATACTTGCTCGTATGTGTATTTTTGGATTAATGTTTTAATTAAAAATTGAGTATGGGATGGATTTAAATTTGATAATTTTTATACATCCAAAATTTACTCATCAAGTTTTTGGCATCGTTGTCGCGAAATAATATCATGAAAGCTTGGATTTTGTTGATTTATCCATGTTTATATGTCCATATGTCTATATGTAAATATATATATATATATATATATATATGTTCTTTGTGTAAATTGGTGTGCTATCTTGCTATTTGTAACATTGTGTGACTTAATTGACTAGCTTACTTCATGTTGTACTGTAAATTCCACTAAGTTTTGTATTTAGATAATTTGTGAATGCGTGTGTTTTTCTTTTCTTTATTTTTCTATTATTTATTTTTTCCCTTTTATTTTTTCTCTTCTTTGTTTTCTATTTTATTTTTTTTTTTTTTTTTCAATTTGATTTTTGTTTTTCTTTGAGCTCGAGATTGACATCATTATGGATAACTACTTTTGGGCACAGGATAAAAAGAGCTATAATGACGAGAATTTGGCAAATTTACAAGCTCGAATTGACGTTTTTTGGGTGATGTCACTTGAAGCCTCAATGCATTCTTGTGTCGCTAATACAAATTCTTCTAGTAAGTGGCATAAATAAGCATCCCAACATGTGAGCCATCAAAGAACACAGCTAGCCAAATAAGTTTAGGATGCCATAAAGGCCCATGTGCTTGAACAAGAGAATCCCCAAGGAAAAGAGAGAGGATATGAGGAACAATTATCCAATGTGGAAAAGGAGGTATTCAGTTCTCCTCTATGTGCTAACAATTCTAATCTCTCTTTAGCACATAATTTTTAGGTTCTTCACAATTCTTGGAGAGCAAGGATCTAAATGATGATGTGTTGAATTTATCATGCCTTAAGGAGTTGGATCTTTTAACACTACATCGTAAGAAGTCCTTAGAGGATGGTGGTAATTTGTACCCTTCACCCTATACAAAGTGAGGTAACTTAGTTTTTTGTAGATGTGTTGAAAAGTATTGATTTCATGATCCTATCTTTAAGAACTCAATTGCTAAGTTTTAATGGGAATTTTAATTGTGACAAATCTTTTGAAGGGATAAGTGGTGATTCTAATATTTATACACTTTTTAGACATAATTCACATCTTTGTGTTGGGAACTTGATTTGTATTTCTAAAAAGGTTCTACAGATGGGGGGTCATGCATTTAAATTAATTGCAACTAATATTTTCAATGAACCCTCCAATTTTCAAAATCCTTTTTTATTTCTACTTTCATCATGCCTAGCTTTTTCATTAAGCGTTTATTTCATTAACAAAGGTTTGATGAGGAAGCATGATGAGCGGAAAGAGAGTTTTTTATGTGTTTTGTGTTTGTTTTGATTTTGGGTTTCTTTAGGTCATTTGGTCATTTTTTTTTTGTTTTATCTAAGTTCCATTTTTAGTTGTTAGGTGTTATTTCTCTCAAATAAGGAAAATATTTTCCATCTTAAGTGTGGCGGAGTAAGTCGTGTCTTCATTTGCTTTTTTAGGATTTTTGAGTATTTTTCTTTATTCTGTTTTCTTTTATTTTGGTGTGTTTTATTTTTTTATTATTTTTCTTGTGCTTTTATTTGTGTTTTATTTTATTGGTAGGAATAAAATCCTCTTGAACAAGCCTTTCTCTATATTTCTAGTTTTGATATCTATTGACACTTTATTGCACTTGGGAAGTATTGCCTAAATTTTCTACCCCTTTATTATTATTTTTATCCATTTGGAGATGTTTTCTTGTGTTTATTTTTTGCCAATGAGGACATTATCTAATTTAAGTGTGGGGGAGTGGTTTGGTGATATTCTTTGTTTTAGTTTTTATCAATTATCTTAGTGTTTTCTTGGTATTGAGCTACTTTGGAAAATTTTGGTTTAAAAGATTTTGATTGAAAAGTAATTTTGTTGCAAGTTCCTTGAGAGTTTTGAATAGTTAAAGAATTAAAAGTTTGGAACTTTTGGAGCTAATTCACAATGGAAGTATTTTCTTTTCTCTGTTCTTCCACTTTATTGATTTTGGTCTTCTTGGCTTTGCTTTCATTGTTATATCTTTGGCCATTGAGATCAATGTCCAGTTTAATTATAGGGGGGAGAATGAGGTTGAAGAAATATTTTTCCATATCATTTTTGTGATTTTTTTTCAAAATTTCAATGGTTTTCATTATTTTAGCAAGGCTGTAATTCTTTTTCTTACTTGGATGAGTTTTATCATTCATTTAGTAGTTTTTTTTTTTCTGCAATTGGTTTGTTGGATAGGATATTTTTCAAGACTTGAGAATATTGATTAATATTGTTTATTCATTAGTGTTTGAATGTCATTTGACACATCTAGTTTGAATATGGAAAGTATGATGAATGTGTGTAAAGTTTATTGGCTAGCTCTTTTATTATGAGTTTAAATTTTTCTTGGCTTTGAGTCATAATGGGGTATATGAGTTTATAAAATATATTTGAGAGGAAAGATTGTAATTGTGAGAATTTCTTGAAGTGAAAAAAATGAGTTGTTATTTCCTCTTTGAAGATGAAAAAATATATATTTTTCGTTAATTATGGGGGCCAATACGGAGAGTGATGACAAATCCACTTTCTTGAGGCTATGAATTCCCAAGAGCAAAAGAAAGGAATATTGTTGAAAAAAACTATGAGTGATGACTAAAAAGGGGCTAATACGGTGTGTGAAGAGAAATCCATGCACTTGAGGCAATCAATTCCCTAAGTCATTGAAAAAACCTAGAGAGAAAAAAAAAATGGAGTGCTTTCCTTGCATCATAATTTGAGATGAGCAATTTTTGGATTTATAATGTTTGAGTTAGTAGATGTCTTTACTTATATAATTCATGTTATCTATATTTTAACTTGAAGAGTGAAATAATTTTCTTAGACTAAAGTATGAACTTGATTAATTTGACTTTAAGAGTTTTGTGATGTCTAGTTAAATGTTTCAAAGTTTGAATTGGTTTTCAAATGGTGTGAATGACAAGAGATGTATCTAAAGTTTGAAGGAAAGTTATAATCCTTTGTGTGTTGTAAAAAGATTTTGGAATAAGAAAGAACTTGTATTTTCTTAATGATTTTTCTTAACTAAAGTGTTTTACTTGAGGACAAGCAAAAGTTCAAGTGTGGAGATATGTGATAGGGGCTAAAATCACTATTACTTTCCCAGTTATTTTAGGTTGTTTTGCAACACTTTTGTTATAATAACTAGGCATATATCTTCCTATTTGACATTTTTCTTGTAAAAAGTATTCTTGACAAATTTGTGCAGATTTGATTTAAATTCGAGCAAAAAAAGAACAATTTCAGAATGAACCTAGCGCCAGGCCCAGCCAAGGAACCAGATGCTGAGTCCATTCTGGTCAAGTAGCGGAAAACCGAGCAACTTTTAGGAAGAAAATAGAATAGACCTGGCAAGTGGACTAGGCGTTGGGTCTATTCTGTCCGGCAAGTGAAAACAGAGTAAAAATCCAGAGGAAGAACAGATTGTACCTGCCACTAAGTGGATCAAAGGTACCTGACGCCAGGCTCGCTCTAGAAGGTGAAAATACTATGCACGAATTTGAGAATTTCCAAAGATTTTGGTATTTTTTGAATCCTACTCGGCCAACACTTCCCAATCCACAAATATAGCATCCAAAAGGCCTATAAAAAGCAAGAGAAAACACAAGGGCAGAGATATAGAGAGCTGGATCCAAGAGCTAAAATTCCAATCACTTATCGAATGAGGAATTCACCAATATAAGGAGGGTTGTTCAAGTGAGTCTTCAAGGGTGAAAAAATAGGCTTGTTTATGAGTGCTTTCTTTTATTTTTTTTCTTTTCCCTAAAAAATTATGTATTCAATCTTTTTATTGTAATTTAATATTATTTTGGAATTCATGGTTTTGTGTTGATTTAGTTATTTAATCAATTCTTTTTCATCTTTAGTATTTGATTACTTGTTGTCATCGGTTATTAATGCAAGTTCTTCTAATTGACTTGAGACAATGATGTTAGGAGTTTTATTGCATTGATTTTGTATTTGTGAAATCTTAATAGACATGAGCGACGGAGTTAGGATTATAGGACTAAATGATCAAAGATTTGTTGATTTTACCTCGACCAAAGAGTTATTAGCTAATTTCATTCTTATAAGGAATTGAGCTTAATGCATATTTTGGTTATGTTAGCTTGATTCACAAATCTGTTAATATTAATCAAAACGTAGTAATTCCATGGATTGGCAAACGATGTGGAATTTATCTTAGTAGATTCATGACTTGGGAAACGATTGAATTTTACTTTATTTCCTTCATGATGCCAAAATGATAGTTAGTTGAGATAATTACTAGTTGGTTCATTAACAAGTTTTCTAGGATAATTGTTTAAATTGCATATTTTCACATCCTTAAGTTGTATATATTTCTTTATTTTTCTTTTTCATATTTTCTCACTTTATTTGGGTCGGTTAAACAATGAATGAAAATTTATTATTGTGTACTTGTTCCTTTGAGGATCGATACTCAATAATTGCATATACTATGGTTGCAATGAGTATACCTGCCTTATGCATATTTTGGGATTAATGTTTTAAATAAAACTTGACCAAGGGATAGATTTAAATTTGATGATTTTTATACACCCAAAATTTACGCATCAATCTCTAGCATAAATAACCATATGAACATGTCTGGAAAACAATATCAAACGGCCTTGAAAGATAATTTACTTGGCTATATAATTTTGAATTAAAACTCACAACTACTACAAAATTGCAAAAATTCCAGCAAGCATATAATTTAATCTTTGCTTCAAGAAATCAGCTTCTTGTACTTAAGAACTCAAGAAAATACATGCTTAGAGAGTATAAAGTGAGGCAACCACAACCTAAGAAGAAAATACTTCATGATCTCATAAGATCTCATCAGAAACAATATTCAACTTAGAAAAAATCCAGCTTTTCAAAAATATAATAAATAAAGAAACAGATGTTTTCTTTTGTAAAGATCTTTTAGAAGAAGGTTTCGTTTTCAAGATATAAGCAAGTATGATTCATAAACATAAAATTTTTACCATTTTTTGTCAAGAAAAATATATTAGAAATTTTTAGAACATGAACCCTAATTTCTTCAAGAATGGCAGCAGTACAAAGGAAAAAGAAAAGCTTTTGATATTACCCTTGCTTAACTAAATTCGAACAGCCTTAGGGCAGGTAGATGGTGTTTTCTCGCCTTTGTTTCCACCAAGAACTTCAAGGTTTTTATCCAAGAATGGCGTCTAAAATAGAGGATTTGTTCAGAATTTCGTTTTTCAATAATGGAGATAATTTGTTTGAGAAGAAGAGAGGAATTTTTGTGTTTTGAGAGAGAAGATAGGATGATTATGATGGAGTTTTGATTGAATAAAATCTAATTTGTTTTAGGTTTTTGATGCGAGAAAACATTGGAATAGGAAAACAAAAAAATAGAGGCATCTAAGGGTTTAATACACCTCTCCCACTTAGTTTTCTGAATAAGGGTTTTCTTGAAAAAATATTATTTGAAAAATTCCAATTAAGTTCTCCTTTAACTTAAAATAAAATGTCTCAACCCATAAAAAATTTCAATGTTAAGGTTTATACCCTTTGAGAAATCTTTCTTCATAGATTAATTTTATTTAAGTAAAAAACTTAATAGTTTCAAAACTATTCCATTTAAAAATTCCTAGAGTTTTTTATATGAAGACTTTATTTTTCAAAAATAAATTTTCATTTGCTAAAATGAATTAAAATGGTTTTCCATTTTAACTTACAAAAATTTCTAAATTCATAATATTTTTTATGTCAAGGATAAAAAACCTATAAGAGAACAACCAAGGATTAATTTTTGTTTAAGTTAAAATAACCATTTAATTAAAGAAAAATATTTTTCCTTGTCAAATGAAATTTCCCAAAGACTTTGGTTTTTGAGAAAAGTGCACATAGTACTTAAAATAATTAGCATGCTAGAAAGCTGTAACTGTAAATGTTTTCATATTTTTCTATTTGTAATTCTAAGTGCTCAAATAAAAGAATTAAACACATTAATTAAATTAATTAATGATATTGTTTAATCCTAATATCCATTACTATTATTTTTCATGCAAAATATTCAATGAATATTAACTATTGCTATAAAAATAACTTCGCTTGGTATGAGACGAAAAAAAAAACTAGTCTAGTGCACCTGTCACACTAGATTATAGCCTATGGGAAGACCCATGGACTATTGTCCACGGGCGGATGCCCCGCGACCCGGGCGCCTGATGCATCAGCTTCCGCGAGGAAGCTTCCTCACATGCGCCCAGAGCCGACGAAATGCTTGGGTCCGGCTGTGGATTCAAGCCATGGTTGGCCTGGGCATCCTCGGCTACCTTCAGTACGAGGGTCTGGCTGTAACACCCCACTACCTAGGCCCGCCAAGGCTGGGGATGTTGCCTCGTCCAAAGGATAAGGGGTCTTTATAACTAGGTCACACAAACAAAATTGCGGAATAAAAATAATACTTTAACTTAAAATTTATTACAACCCAAGAATAACAAAAACAAATCCATAATAAAATTTATCCCCTCTCATCTCCCCAAAGCACTATACAAAATAAATTATCAGAAAATCTTTCAAGGCTGGTAATATCCAGCTACTCATCCCCACAGCAGGATCGACCTGAAATCATGATAAAAATGGTGATGAGACAAAAATCTCAGTAAGTCCGTGTGTATTTTGAGTGTCCAGTGAAAACAGTTCGTGAATGCAAAGTATAAATCTTTATAAGAGAAATACTGGCAAGCAATAAACATTAGTTAAAATCAAGAGTGGTGCTTTGGCTTTTCAAACTATACATAATCAATAAAACCAACCACTTAAAAGAAATGATCATAGGTTACCACACGTTGGGCCCCATAACCGATCAGAATGCCGACACTTTGTGCAGACTGACAAAAAAGGTAGGGATCGGCCTGTGGGCAAGATACTCCTCCTTCTCTATACTAAAACAACAATCGGGTGTCCATTCCGGCAAAACACAATCACTTGACTGAAAAATAAACTACTAGCTCGGACCGGCACGACCTACTGGACTGACATCTTATCCAGGGAGGACTCACCCCTCAGAGGTGGCCACCTACTGAGAGACTTACCCTAACCCTTTAAAGACTAACCCTAATAGTCCACCCTTATTGAGTACTCAACGTAACATATTCCACATGGGAAAAATGAACCAAACACAGTTCCACTTGAAAATGGCAATTAAGGGTTTCCAAAGTCTTTGTCAAAATTAATTTTAGAAAGAGTTTTGAGTTTGAGTAAATATGCTTATTGGTTTTCAAATAATTCATTTATCTGAAATAAGAAAGAAGTCAATCCTCAATTGCCCTTACAGAAATGAGTGTCCTTGCACTCTACATTTAGCTTACCATAATAAACATTTTACATCAATCGAGTTTTATGCATGAGCTAACCTAATCCTTAGCTCGAGATAAAATAAAGATCTTTGATTGCTGACCCAACCCCGCCTAGGGTAAATATAAATCACAACCAAACTCCAGCCAAAATCTACTTTCACAAATAAGACTAACTCAACTCACTACTACCATGATCCTAGTGTCCCAAGCTTTAAGGTCAAATAATAAATAAAATGTTTATAAGCTAAGTCTAATTTGATATTGAAAATAATTAGTGTTTTGGGAAATAGGTACTAATAAGTTGAAGGTTTAATTCTTGCTAAGAATAATTTAGAGTTTATTTGATGAAAAGTCCTATGTGGTATTAGGTAAAATAATGATTTACTAATAATTAGTTGTTTGAAAATAATTGCTAACTAAAATTAGTTGAAAACAAATTTTAATGGGTCTTGATTGGAAGCTAATAAATAATTTTTAACAAGTTTTGATTAAAAGATAATAATTGAAAGATAATAAATTTTAATGATATTTATGAATATAAGACTTACAAAATTAATATTTTTACTTATTATGATTATTTATATAAAAGGCTTTATTTGATATTATTATTATTATTATATATAATATCTATATATTTTATTTTGTTAATAAAAGCTATCATTTATTTGACTAAAATATAACAATCCAAGTCTACCTTTCTAGGGTTTTCGAATTTGCTAGCAAAAATTATAATATTAAAAATTTTGTTGAAGAAATAAAATTAACTTAGGGACAGCTAGTTCATGATCATAATTCCACTTGCTAACTGCAATCATGAACATATACTCCACTTCAATTCATCAAATCATCCAAATCATGAATAAAAACATAGATCCAAATTTATCAAGGCATGATCCAACCTCTACTAGCATAAACATAATCATGGCTTCAATAATCATACATGAATATAAGTCCTATTCATCATAGATGACATAATCTCTAGCATACATGATCAAAATACTACCTATGACATGGAGACATGCATTAAACCCTAAAAACACCATACAATCAACCAAGACAATCAACTCATGCATAAATCCCATCTCCATCATAAACACATATTTATTCATGCTTCAATCTCTACTCAACACAACAATACATGCTCAAATCCTATTCATAATCCATCTTCTACCAATATCATCCTAGAGACATGAATCTAGAATTTAAAAGGAGGGTTGAAAAGGCTTACTTGATTGATGAGTACCTTGAAGGAGTTTCGAATGGATCTCAACTCCTAGATGTCCAAATCTGTCCAAGGAAGATGAAGAAAGCATGGCTATTGGCGAAGAACCATTCGGCCAAGAAGAAGAGAGTGTTCGGCCAAGAGTGAGAGAGAGAGAGAGAAGAGAAGAAGAGAGTCCATAAGTATGCTAATTCATATATATATATACATATATATATATATATATTCATTAGAGATCAAAGATTAGTGAATATGAAGTTGTTTGAACAAACCTACCTTGAAGATGTTCTTGAGCCTTCACAAAATTTCTGATTTTTTATCCAAAAGAACAAATTGGATTTTGGAGTTCGATGTTAAAAATGGTATGGATGGACTCACGACAGTGAGTAGATGAAATCTGAAATTTTTGGAAGAAGTTTGAAGTGGTTTGGAGAGATATTAGGTGAAAGAAAGGAGTAGGTGTTCTTGGCGTTCTATGTGTACTTGAAGATTGAAGAGAATGGAGGAATTTCGGTTAATGCTGGCCGAAATTCTGAGGGAGGGAGTGACCGAATTGTTTTAAGGGGTTTTAGAAGATGTTTTTTTTTTCTTTTGTTTGAAAGGAAAAGGAAAGGCTGGTTGTTGAAATCCTAAAAGAATATTTTTGGGAATCAAATTTGGAACCAAAATATAGCAAGAATATTTTGATTAATGTAGATCTTTTTGGAACTGCTATGGCTAAATGATTGCTCTGTGATTTGGCTGGATGAAAGATGGTTGAAGAAGGTTACTGGTGGCCAAAAAGAAGGAGTGTAATGGTGAAGGGAAGGTCTGGTTGTTTGAGGGATATTTTACTAAAGGTTGCTAAATTATGTTTGCTGGAATTTCAATATCCAATCAAGGCATGATTGCAGTGATTTGTTGGAGACATTTTTGGGCAGCCATGACTGATTTTCATGCTGAATGCTAGAAAAGACAATGGAGTTCAGTTCATGGCTGTTCAAGAGAAGTTTGTGCTGAAAATTGGTGAAGGTTTCGGACAAGGCTGAAGGAGAACAAAGCTGGAAATTGTGTTCTGTGATTTCGCAAGTTTGAAGGAAAATTCTGGGTAGATTTTTCTGCCATTGTTCAGATAGTTTGCAGAGGGTTTGAGGGGGTATTCAGAGGTATTTCAAGGCTGGTTTCCAGCCTTCTTCATGGAAGAAAAACGTGGCTAAGGAGCTGGAGAAAAACTGTAAGAAAACTGCTTTGTTTGAACTCACCTATGCTGCGATTTTGCCCAGAAAATTTTCTGGTTTTGCACAGCAATTGTGCAGTCCCAAATTGGCCATAAAATTCCAGGTTTCAAGCTGATCAAGAGGTCCATTTTTTGGTAGCATTTGGAAGGGAATAATGGCTGAGAAATTTGATTCTTTGCATCCATAAGAAGCTTGAAAAAAAAATTCCTGAACACTTCACGAAGGAAATGAACCTAGCTAGAGTGGAGTTTTGAAGGCTCACTAGGGGAATTAATTCTCTTTAAACCTTCCCCAACTCTTCCACTTTTTCAAACCATAAGATGTCTTTTCCATAGACATTTTGAACCTTCAAAGCCACAGCACTTTACTGAATTTTTTGGAATTAAATTGGCTAGAACAAATTGACCAACCTAATGAATTGAGAAGTAGGAAAAATTAAGGATAAAAAAGGGATGAGTTCCCTTAAGATTTTTTTTAGCGCACAAGGATAGGATTAGGATACTCTTACCATGTCTCTCCTAGGACAACACCTCTACTCTTCTCTGAAGCACCTAAGGCCAAAAATACAACCTTCCCAAACAAAAATAAAATTTAATCTTGCTAAAGCTCCAATGATGGAATTTGAACCCAAGACCTCAAGAATTAATTCCAAAGCTCTAACTACTATACCACAACAAATCTTGTTCTTATTTTCTCTCTAAAATATTTTTCCTATTTAATCCTCAAGTTATCTCCCTATTTTTACCTCTGGCAAAAATTACCATTTTGCCCTTCTTACTCAACAACCATAATCAAGCCCTCTAGACTATAATACCTAAATGCAAAGTACATAAAATCATCTAAAACTATATTTAATTATGCAATAAAGTATGATATGCATCCCAACCCCCTTACTCTAAGGTTCGGTTTGACTGGGGTTTCACATCCTCCACTCCTTAGAAGAATTTCGTCTCGAAATTTAAGCATACCTCTAATTCAGATCAGGATACCTCCGCTTAACCCACGCTTCTGATTCCCATGTGCCATCCTATGTGCCATGATACTCCCATTGAACCTTGACCATCGGTATCTGCTTGTTCCGAAGAATCTTAATACTACGTTCCAATATCTTCACGGGCTTCTCCACATAGCTCAGATTGGGTTGCAACACCAACAGC
This sequence comes from Voacanga thouarsii, assembly GCA_026120185.1. NCBI lineage: Eukaryota > Viridiplantae > Streptophyta > Magnoliopsida > Gentianales > Apocynaceae > Voacanga > Voacanga thouarsii. Next base: position 19,006 of record JANUWF010002846.1, on the reverse strand, counting down.
TCGTCATTCGGAACGTGAATGGGATCAGCATTGTACTTCTTCAATTGTGACACATGAAACACTTTGTGAATTCCAATCAACCCATCTTGCAAGTCCAATTGGTAAGCTGCCGATCCAATCCTTTCCTTAATCGGGAATGGTCCCAAATACCTCGGATTCAACTTTCCACCCTTCGGATGCTTCAAGATTCCCCTGTTTGGCGTCAATCTCAAAAATACGCTATCCCCGACATGAAACTCCGATTCTCACCGCCAGTTGTCCGCATTGCTTTTCTGCTGACTTTGAGCCAATTTCAACCTTTCCCTGATCAATTTCACCTTATCCAACATCTCTTGGACACAGACTTCTCTAGTTCTGCTCATGTGACTATCTTCTGACCAACTCCAATACAACAGTACAAAGCCTCATACGGTGCCATCCCAATTGAAGATGGATAGCTGTTGTTGTATGACAGTTCTGTGTATGGTACGTACTTTATCCACTTGTCCCAGAAATCCAGAACACAGATTCTCAACATATCTTCCAATATTTGTATAACCCTTTCTGGCTGCCCATTGGTCTGCGAATGTGCTCGTACTGAATTTCAGACTCGACCCGATCGATTCTTGAAACTTTCCCCAAAAACGAGACGTAAACCTCGAATCTCGGTCAGACACAATACTCGAAGGCACTCCATGCAGTCGGACTATTTCTCGAACATTAGTCTGAGCCAGCTTCTCCATAGAGTCTCTTACGTTTACTGGTATGAAATGGGCCGACTTAGTCAGTCGATCCACCACTGCCCATATGGCGTCCTTCTGCATCTTCGACATTGGAAGTCCGGTGACAAAATCCATAGTCACCACCTCCCATTTCCATTCCAGTACTGGCAACGGCTGCAATAGTCCCACTGACTTCTTGTGTTCCGCTTTAACTTTCTGGTAGGTGAGACAGGTCGAGACATAGTTAACCACATCCCGCTTCAGTCCAGGCCACTAATAGGCTCTCTTCAGGTCCTGGTACATCTTGACTTCCCCCGAATGAATGGCGTACTTGCTCTTGTGCGCCTCTTCCAAGATTCGGTCCTTCAATTGCTGTTCCCCGGGTACACACAACCGATCCCTGAAATGCAAAACTCCTTCTTTATCTTGACGAAAGTCACTGCCTAGCCGCTTGAGTTCCTTGTCCTTGAAAAGCTGAAACTCGGCGTTGCTGTGCTAAGCTTCCACGATTTCCCGTCTTAAATCTGGCACCAACTTTAAATTGCTAATGACAATCCTCTTCTCTTGCACTTCTACCCTTCTGTCCAACACATCCTGAACCACTTAAATTTCTTGCACTCTAAGTCTGGCCATTCCAACTTTTCTACTCAGGGCGTTTGCCACGACATTGGCCTTCTTGAGATGGTAGTTGATCGGGTGACAGTATTCTTCCAGAAATTCCATCCACCTTCGCTGCCTCAAGTTCAGATCCTTCTGAGTGAAGATATACTTCAGACTCTTGTGGTCGGAGAACACCTCATATTTGGCTCCGTAAAGGTAGTGTCACCATTTCTTCAGGGCAAACACGATAGCTGCCAGCTGCAGATCATAAGTGGGATAGTTGACTTCATGAGGTCTCAGCTTCCGAGAAGCGTAAGCGATCACCTTCTGGTTTTGCATCACAACTGCTCCCAGTCCTTCCTTTGAAGCGTCGGTATACAGCGCGTGCGGCTTCCCTTCCTCTAGCAGACTCAATACTGGCGCTGTCATCAGACTTTGCTTCAGTTCTTGAAATCTTTTCTCGCATTTCTCGTTCCACACAAATGCAACATCCTTCCTCAGCAGTCGGGTCATTGGCGATGTGAGCATTGAGAATCCCTTGATGAATCTTAAGTAGTAACCAGCCAATCCCAAGAAACTTCGGATCTCGGTGATATTCTCTGGCTGCTTCCAGTCTGACACCGCTTCAACCTTTGCCGGGTCTAGCTTGATTCCCTCCTTGGTCACCACATGGCCAAGAATGCCACACTATCCAGCCAGAATTCGCACTTGCTAAACTTAGCATACAGCTTGTGGTCCCGAAGCTTCTCTAATACGAGCTTCAGATGCTCCGCATGCTCCTCCAGACTCTTAGAGTAAATCAGAATGTCATCGATGAAGACCACCATGAACTTTTCCAAATAGGGTCGGAACACTTGGTGCATCAGGTCTATGAATACTATTGGAGTATTGGTCACCCCGAATGGCATCACCACGAACTCGTAATGTCCATATCTGGTGTTCAAAGCAGTCTTGGGGATATCCTCCTCTTTTATCTATACTTGGTAGTGCCCTTGCCTCAGATCCAACTTGGAGTACCAATTGGATCCTTGCAACTGATCAAATAGCTCATCAATCAATGGTAGGGGATATTTGTTCTTGATCGACAAGTTGTTCAAACCCTGATAGTCAATGCATAGTCTCAGAGTTCCATCCTTCTTCTTTACAAATAGCACAGGCGCTCTCCAGGGCGACGTGCTTGGTCTGATGTAGCCTTGACCCACTAACTCCTCCAACTGTTCCTTCAATTCTTTCAACTCCGTCGGTGCCATCCAATACGGGGTCCTTGATTCTGGTTCTCCTCCTGGAACTAATTTAATGGTGAATTCCACCTCTCGGCTGGGAGGTAAAGAATCAAGTTCCGCTGGGAACACATCAGGAAAGTCCTTCACAATTTCAATGTCCTCCAAAGTGCATTGGTCCTTCGGCTTGTTTATCACGTAAGCCAGGTACCCTTGACATCCTTGCTTCAGCAATTTTCAGGCCTTAGCCCCCACTATCAAATACTTTTACTCCTTTACCTTCTTGCCATCGAACTCCAATACATCACAACCCAATTTAACGAACTGGACCGACTTATTCTTACAATCTACCCTAGCCCCATGCTTGGCTAACCAATCCATCCCCAATATCAAATCATAGTCTTTAATTTCCAACACTATCTGGTCTCCCTCCAGACTTTCTCTCCCCACATCAATTTTACAATTTTTCACATATCGGTCTGCTTGCACCATTTTCCCTAAATGTGTGCTTACCACTAAAGTAAAGGGTAGTTCTACTCCATCCCAACCCAAATAACATCCATAAATCTTGTTTAAATAGGAATGAGTAGAGCCAGGATATATTAATGTATTAACGGGTCATCCTTAGATAGTAAACGTACCTTCCACAACCGTTGTATCGGTCCCAACTTCCTTTCTGTTGAGGGTAAATAATTTGGCATTCACTTGCTGTTTCGGCGCTCCACTCTCGGATGCTCCCATAGTGTTGGCTCTATTTGGCCCCGGATTCTGCGCCGGATTTCCTTGCCCGACTCGATACAACTTGGGCAGGTGTTCCTCAGGTGGTTCGGGTCACCGCAGAGATAACATTTCCTCTCACCATCTTTGGACCAACAGTTCTTCTCAGTGTGGCCTTTCTTTCCACACTGCCGACATGTTGGAAGGTTTTGGGCACATCCCACTAGTGCTGTTTGGGCTTGTTTTCCCCGTTTCTGCCACTGCTGATTGGCGAGGCGCTTGTTAGATTGCTGTCCTTGGAAGTGCCCGTGTGGCTGTCTTGGCGGCTGAAAGGCCTTACCGCCATCCTGCTGCAGCCCTTATTTTCTATTCGGGTAGCCGCGTCCACTACCCTCGAATAGGTCGTTGGCGGAGAAGGTGCCAACGCCCTCCGCAATTCCGGCCTCAGTCACTTGACGAATTACTTCATCCTATTTTTCTCAGTATCCACTAATCTCTGGCAGTATTTTGATAGCTGAGTGAATTACGCCACGTACTAAGCCACTGACATGCTCCCTTTCTTCAAATTCTGAAATTCATCCTCCCGCTTTTCCACGATCCACTGAGAGATGTACTCAGCTCGAAAAACTTCAATAAAGTTAGACCATGTCCATTCCTGCTCGCTCATTTCCCAGACATGTTGAACTCGTTGTCACTATACCCGAGCTGGTCCTCTCAATCGGAAAGCCACAAACTTAACCATCCACTCCTCAGTGTACTGGAGCGTTGCGAATATGTCCTCCATCTGCTCAACCCACTGCTCTGCCTTCTGATCTTGCTCCACTTCGCCCTAGAAAATGGGTGGTTGAAACTTCAAAAATCGTTCTAAGGCCTCAACTTCACCCCTAGGGTTCCTTCGCTCAGTTAAAGTCTACAGTATCTCGGCCATTTTACTAAATGCCTGGCCCATTATCACATCAATCAGAATTTCAGACCTCACTTCCATATCCGAATCACTTCCATCATCCTGGTTAGATGATTGCATCTGAATTGTCTCGACTTCCGGTGCCTCATGATCAGCTTCCGGAACCCTCCTGCCTGATGAAGCTACACGATGCTTGGGTGCCATTCTAAACCACACCTTAAATGATAAGTGTATGCATTCAAGAATCAAGTCATTTTAGGTGCGCATGCATTCACAGACAGATATAAGTAAAAAGAAATCAAATGCAAATTTGTTCCAAAGATTTACCAATAAATTCTCCATCAAAATTGATTTGCATAAATCCAAAATTTTGATAAAAACCCGAATTGAGAATTCTTGACATAAAAGTTCTGGAAAAACAACAAATAAATAAACACCCAATTCAAAATAACTTTTAGTCCTCTAGTCCTCATCAGAACCCTTATCATCAGCCTCATACAACCAACCCCCAGAATTCTTGGAAAAATCTACCCCAACCCCACTGGCAAACCCCTCCATTAGCTCCTTCCCTGGGTGCCTAGAACTCTCCCCGGGCCCAATTCGACTACAAGAAGAAATGAAAGAAGGCCTAGGTGGATACTCATAGTCTATTTCCCCCGAGTCATCACTATCTGATGCTAAGTCTACTACGGGACTAGGAGGGTAGGTAACAGGCTCCACTGCCATCACCTCATCATCACTGTCATAGCTTATGTCTACCACCGGGATTGGGGATGGCTCAGGAATCTGGACCTCATCATCACTGCTATCCTCCATAGGGATAACTAGCTGAAGGGCAGGCTGGGAAACTGAACGTCTTCCAGGTAAATGGGGATAGGCGAGTGCCACTGCTGCCCTTTCCTTGCGGTCCTAAGCATCATAACCATCCTACAGCATCAACAAGATAGGTTAGATAAAGATTTAAACTTAAATAACTAGCATATACACTATCAATATTTGCTTATAACCTAGTCTCTGATACCACTTGTAACACCCCACTACATAGGCCCGCCAGGGCCGGGGATGTCGTCCCGTCCAAAGGAAAATGGGTCTTTATAACTAGGTCTCACAAACAAAATTGCGGACTAAAAATAATACTTTAACTTAAAATATATTACAACCCAAGAATAAATCCAAGAATAACAAAAAAAAATTCATAATAAAATTTATCCACTCTCATCTCCCCAAAGCACTACATAAAATAAATTATCAGAAAATCTTCTAAGGCAGGCAATATTTAGCTATTCATCCCCACAGCAGGATCGACCTAAAATCATGGCAAAAATGGTGATAGACAAAAATCTCATTAAGTCCGTGTATGCTTTGAGTGTCCAGTGAAAATAGTTCGTGAATGCAAAGTATAAATCATTATAAGAGAAATACTGGCAATCAATAAACATTAGTTAAAATCAAGAGTGGTGTTTGGGCTTTTACAACCATACATAATCAATAAAATCAACCACTCGAAAGAAATGATCATGGGTTACCACACGTTGGGCCTTATAATCGGTCAGAATGTCGACACTTTGTGCAGACTATAAAAAAGGTAGGTGATCGGCCTACAAGGCAAGATATTCCTCCTTCTATACACCTAAACAACAACCGGGTGTCTATTCCGGGAAAACACAGTCACTTAACTGAAAAATAAACTGCTAGTTCAGACCGGCACGACCTACTGGACTGACATCTTATTTGGGCAAGACTCACCCCTCAGAGGTGGCCACCTACTAAGAGACTTACCCTAACCCCTCAAAGACTAACCTAAGGAGTCCACCCTTATTGAGTACTTAACATAACGTATCCCACATGGGAAAAATGAACCAAACACAGTTCCACTTGAAAATGGCAATTAAGGGTTTCCAAAGTCTTTGTCAAAATTAATTTTAGAAAGAGTTTTCAGTTTGAGTAAATCTGCTCATTGGTTTTCAAATAATTCCTTTATCTGAAATAAGAAAGAAGTCAATCCTCAATTGCCCTTACAGAAATGAGTGTCCTTGCACTCTACATTTAGCTTACCATAATAAACATTTTACATCAATCGAGTTTTATGCAGGAGCTTACCTGATCCTTAGCTCGAGATAAAATAAAGACCTTTGATCGTTGACCCAACCCCGCCAGGGGTAAATATAAATCACAATCAAACTCCAGCCAAAATCTACTTTCACAAATAAAACTAACACAACTCACTACTACCATGATCCCAGTGTCCCAAGCTTTACGGCCAAATAATAAATAAAAGGTTTATAAGGTAAGTCTAATTTGATATTTAAAATAATTGGTGTTTTGGGAAATAGGTCCTAATAAATTGAAGGTTTAATTCTTGCTAAGAATAATTTAGAGTTTATTTGATGAAAAGCCCTAGGTGATATTAGGTAAAATAATGATTTACTAATAATTACTTGTTTGAAAATAATTGCTAACTAAAATTAGTAGAAAACAAATTTTAATGGGTCTTGATTGGGAGCTAATAAATAATTTTTAACATGTTTTGATGAAAAGATAATAATTGAAAGATAATAAATTTTAATGATATTTATAAATATAAGACTTACAAAATTAATATTTTTACTTATTATAATTATTTATATAAAAGGCTTTGTTTGATATTATTATTATATATAATATCGATATATTTTATTTCGTTAATAAAAGCTACCATTTATTTGACTAAAAATATAATAATCAAAATCAACCTTCCTAAGGTTTTCGAATTTGCAAGCAAAAATTATAATATTAAAAATTTTACTGAAGAAATAAAATTAGCTTATGGACAACTAGTTCATGATCATAATTCCACTTGCTAACTACAATCATGAACATATACTCCACTTCAATTCATCAAATCATCCAAATCATGAATAAAAACATAGATCCAAATTTATCAAGGCATGATCCAACCTCTACTAACATAAACATAATCATGGCTTCAATAATCATACATGAATATAAGTCATATTCATCATATATGACATAATCTCTAGCATACTTGATCACAAATACTACCTATGACATGGAGACATGCATTAAACCCTAAAAATACCATACAATCAACCAAGACAATCAACTCATGCATAAATCCCATCTCCATCATAAACACACATTTATTCATGCTTCAATCTCTACTCAACACAACAATACATGCTCAAATCCTATTCATCATCCATCTTCTACCAATATCATCCTAGAGACATGAATCTAGAATTTAAAAGGAGTGTTGAAAAGGCTTACTTGATTGATGAGTACCTTGAAGGAGTTTCGAATGGATCTCAACTCCTAGATGTCCAAATTTGTCCAAGGAAGATGAAGAATGCATGGCCATTGGCGAAGAACCATTCGGCCAAGAAGAAGAGAGTGTTCGGCCAAGAGTGAGAGAGAGAGAGAGAGAAGAGAAGAAGAGAGTCCATAAGTATGCTAATTCATATATATATATATATATATATTCATTAGAGATCAAAGATTAGTGAAGATGAAGTTGTTTGAACAAACCTACCTTGAGGTGTTCTTGAGCATTCACAAAATTTCTGATTTTTTATCCAAAAGAACAAGTTGGATTTTGGAGTTTGATGTTAAAAATGGTATGGTTGGACTCGTGACAGTGAGTAGATGAAATCTGGAATTTTTGGAAGAAGTTTGAAGTGGTTTGGAGACGTATTAGGCGAAAGAAAGGAGTAGGTGTTCTTAGAGTTCTATGTGTACTTAAAGGTTGAAGAGAATGGAGGAATTTTGGTTAATGCTGGCCAAAATTCTGAGGGAGAGAGTGACTGAATTGTTTTGAGGGGTTTTGGAAGATGATTTTCCTGTTTTGAAAGGAAAAGGAAAGGCTGGTTGTTGAAATCCTAAAAGAATATTTTTGGGAATCAAATTTGGAAACAAAATATAGCAAGAATATTTTGATCAATGGAGAGCTTTTTGGAACTGCTATGGCCAACTGATTGCACTGTGATTCAGCTGGATGAAAGCTGGTTGAAGAAGGTTAATGGTGGTTGAAAAGAAGGAGTGTTACGGTGAAGGGAATGTCTGGTTGTTTGAGGGACATTTCATGGTTGGCTGCTAAATTAAGTTTGCTGGAATTTTGGTATCTAATCAAGGCATTGCAGTGATTTGTTGGAGACATTTTTGGGTAGCCATGACTGATTTTCATGCAGAATGCTGGAGAAGACAATGGAGTTCAGTTCATGGCTATTCAAGAGAAGTCTGTGCTGAAAAATGGTGAAAGTTTCGGACTAGGCTAAAGGAGAACAAAGCTGGAAATTGTGTTCAGTGATTTCTCAAGTTTGAAGGAAAATTCTGGGCAGGTATTCAGTGGTCTTTTAAGGTTGGTTTCCATCCTTCTTCATGGGGAAAAACGTGGCTAAGGAGCTAGAGAAAAACTGGAAGAAAACAGCTTGGTTTGAACTCTCCTATGCTGCGATTTTGCCTAGAAAATTTTCTAGTTTTGCACAGCATTTGTGTAGTCCGAAATTGGCCAGAAAAATGCAGGTTTCAAGCTGATCAAGAGGGCCATTTTCTGACAGCATTTGGAAGGGAATAATGGTAGAAAATTTGGACTCTTTGCATGCACAAGAAGTTGGAAAAAAAAAATCCTGAACACTTCATGAAGGAAATGAACCGCTAGAGTAGAGTTTTGAAGGTTCACTAGGAGAATTAATTCTCTTGGAACCTTCCCCAACTCTTCTACATTTTCGGACCATAAGATGTTTTTTCCTTAGAAATTTTGAACCTTGAATGCCACAACACTTTATTGAATTTTTTGCAATGAAATTGGCTAGAACAATTTGACCAACCTAATGAATTGAGAAGTAGGAAAAATTAAGGATCAAGAAGGGTTGAATTACCTTAGGAATTTTTGTAGGGCACAAGAATAGGATTAGATACTCCTACCATGTCTCCCCTAGGACAACACCTCTACTCTACTCTAAAGCACCTAAGGCCGAAAATACAACCTTCCCAAAGAAAAATAAAATTTAATCCTGCTAAAGCTCTAATAATGGAATTTGAACCCAAGACCTCAAGAATTAATTCCAAAGCTCCAACCACTACACAACAACAACTCTTGTTCTTATTTTCTTTCTAAAATATTTTTCCTATTTAATCCTCAAGTTATCTCCCAATTTTTACCTCAGGCAAAAATTACCATGTTGCCCTTCTTACTCAATAACCATAATCAAGCCCTCTAGACTATAAAACCCAAATCCAATGCACATAAAATCATCTAAAAATATATTTAATCATGAAATAAAGTATGGCATTCATCCCATCCCCTTTACTCAAAGGTTGGTTTTGGCTGGGGTTTCACACCGGTCGGCTTGGCTTGCGGCTCGGTCCATCTTCTTCCTCGAGAAAAAAAATCCTTTTGCTGCGATTTTCTTCTGCAACTTTCGTTGCGCACCTCTTTGTTGCTTTCAATTGTCTAAGCCCATTTCTTGTTACATTTTTCAACAAAAAACATGACAACCACGTATACCCTTTCAAATTAGGTTTAAACGAAGCTAACCAAAGCATGGGAAAAATTTTTTTATAGCAGCTCCTATACCTCAACAGTGAGGTGTACAGACAATCCACCAATACCAAAATAGCGAAGGATCTAATTATGAATAGTCTTACCTGATGGGATTTCTATATCACAATAACGATTACTGTGGCGGAATATAAGAAATCCAAGCCCCATGATCACAAGCACGTGACTTAAAATAGGTTTAACAAGTAACAAATGTAACAATTTTACCTTTTATTTGAGCGTCTAAAAACAAAAGTTTTTCCTTCTTGTCTAATGATTGTGGTGCCATCCAGCAATCTTCTTGATGCCAATGGATCACAAACAAGTTGATTGTCATGCCTATGTGATCACAGTACGCAATCACGTCTAACAGTAGTCCACACGAGGGTCACTCTCAAGTGTACTAACTCTTCTGTGCTAGCAAAAGAAAATCAGGCGGCTAGAGTTTTTAGCTTTTTTGAGAGAGAGAAAAAAAAGAGAAGGTTTTGGGGTATGTTGTTTGCCGTGAATAGCTCATCTAATTAGGTATCATGCATATGTCTCACATATATCCCGAAAGCTAACTGAAAACACGGTTATAGACTCCATCTGAGAATTATAAAACAATTCGAATTCTCTAATTGTAATTGTAACCATCAAGTTTTCACAATTACAATTTAGCCCATAAATTATAACTAATTATAATTTGGCCACAACAACTTCTCTTTCTCGCAATTAACCCCACTATTTATCAAATAACATCTTGAGTATATAATCTTTTATTGTGTGTGACCTATTAGATTTCCCAGTCAATTGGTAGTGAACGTGAATTAATTCAAACGTCTTTGAGATTAATAATCCATAATTAATTAGAATTAATCATATTAATTCTAATCAGGATTGGTTTATTAATTCATCAATTAATAAACCCACATTCCGCATATCATGAGCGGTATCTAGCAACACATCATGACCAACCAAGAGTCCAAGAAGTTCAGTGGCTTAGCATGAACCCGTCAATAACAAACTACAGTGCAATTAACTTCTTTCAGCATACAATATCTCATTCGGTCTGGAGTACAGAATTAGTGCCAGCTCCCTCCAATATATATATATATATATATATATATTAATTCTGGCCCGAATATAATAGTATTGTACCAGGAACCCACTACTCTATATGTGTATCAATTGGAATTGTTTCCAATATACAATCGTCTTATCCAAGGACTTCTTGAGTAGTAATTCATATAAGTGACTGTGAGATATTCACCCCTACTATTAGGAGTGGTGAATTCTTTATTGAACCTCTCAACTACTTTCATTTACCTCACAATGTACCCAATATCTATCCTATAGGCGGCCCTCGATCTGGCTCCAGAGATTGAAATCAAAGCACAATGCTTAGCAAACAAAATACCTTGGAGATCTCAAGTCTAAGGATACTTGCGCGTTTACTATATTAAGATTATATCATTGGCACTAAATAGTTATCCATGTGATTATCTCATACTTAGGTCATCCAATGTACTTGTTCTATTAACAAGCATCCATGTATTAACTTTGAATATCTCAATACTCATGGATATGAGAAACACCGCCTGATCAAATCAGGAAGTCTAACACATGGTAGTCTTAACGCATTAATGATGTCCTATCTTATTAATACTACGAATGGGGACTATTTTTGTAGTAACACTATATAGTGTAGTAGGAATCTTATATCATAATTTCAATCATGAAATCCTTAATACTATGTTATACTAGGGACTTTATCTAACAGTTATTTTACACAAAAGTAAACAAAAGATACTGTAAGATAAATAATGCCTTTAATTAAAATAAAATGTGTTATATACAAAATACAAATGATTACCTTTATGGCATAGTACTAACAAACTCCCACTTACACTAGAGCCAATTATTTATGTATCTAATGCCGAATGACTCAATATACCTATCATGTTTATTTTGGGACAGTGCTTTTGTAAGCGGGTCAGGTATGTTCTCATCTATGGCAACACTCTCTATCTTAACATCATTCCTATCTATGACTTCCCAAATCAGATGATAGTGTTGCAATACGTGTTTGGATCGTTGGTGAGACTGTGGCTCCTTTGCTTGTGCAATGGCTCCATTGTTGTCACAATACAGAGATATTAGACCGACAATGCTAGGAACCACACTCAGTTCCGTCACGAACTTCTTGATCCAAACGGCCTTCTTAGCTGCTTTAGAAGCGGCTATGTACTCAACTTTTGTCGTACAGTCGGCAATAGTCTCTTGTTTGGAATTCTTCCAACTTATTGCCCCTCTACACAATGTAAGCACATAGCCGAATTGTGATTTGAAATCATCTTTGTCAGATTGAAAACTGGCATCAGTATACCTATTTATTTTCAAATTACCTTCTCTATATACTAAGAACACATCCTTAGTCCTTCGTAAGTACTTAAGGATGTTCTTTACAGCTGTCCAATAACACTCACCAGGGTCAGATTGGTATCTGCTCGTCAAACTGAGAGCACAAGATACATCGGGCCTTGTACATATCATAGCGTACATGATAAATCCAACTGTCGAACCATATGGAATCTTACTCATGTGATCCCTTTCAACTTGTGTCTTCGAAGACATCGATTTTAAAAGGCTTACACCATGTAACATGGGTAAGAATCCTTTTTAGATTGATCCATGCTAAACCTCTTTAGTACTTTATCTATGTATGTAGACTGTGAAAGACCTAGCAACCTTTTAGATCTATCTCTATAAATCCTTATTCTAAGAATATAGGTTGCTTCACCAAGGTCTTTCATAGAGAATTGTTTGGACAACTAAAATTTAACCGTTTGCAAGATAGATATATCATTTCCTATTAGCAATATGTCATCTACATAAAGCATTAAGAAAACGATTGCGCTCCCACTGAACTTCTTGTATACACAAGGCTCATCCATGTTTTAAATGAAACTAAACTCTTTGATTGTTTTTATCAAAATGGATGTTCCAACTCCTAGAAGCATACTCAAGTCCATAAATGGACCTTTGCACCTTTCACACCTTTGTGCTATCAATGGATGTGAAACCCTCAGGTTGTGTCATACACACTTTCTCAGTCAGATTTCCATTTAGGAAAGCTGTTTTCACATCCATTTGCCAAATCTCATAATCATAATGAGGAGCAATGGGTAGGAATATCCTTATGGATTTTAACATGGCTACTGGCGAGAAGGTTTCATCATAATTAATACCATATTGTTGACGATAACATTTCATCACTAGTCGTGCTTTATAGGTAACTACGTTACCATCCATATCCGTTTTCTTCTTGAAAACCCATTTGCACCCAATAGGTTTAATTCCTTTAGGTGGATCAACTAAAGCCCATATTTGGTTGTCGTACATGGAATCCATCTCTGATTTCATGGCCTCAAGCCATTTACCAGATTCTGAACTATTAGAATATCCTCGTAAGTAGTAGGCTCATCTTCATCTATGAGCAATACGTTATTGTGGTCATTAATGAGAAATCCATAACTCTCCGGCGCCACACGTATCTTACAAGACCTACGAGGTTCTTGTATTGTAGAAGGTTCATCTATTCTCTCAATAGATGTGGGATCAGACAGTTGATCCTTGTTTGTTTCATTTTCATGAACTTCACTAAGTTTAATTTTACTCCAACGATCCCCTTTGAGTATGTGTTCTTTCTCTAAGAAGATGGCATGCTTCAAAACAAATACTTTGTTTTCAGAGGGTAGGTAGAAGTAATATCCGAAAAATTCTTTCGGATATTCCACAAACAAACACTTGTCAGATTTACTGTTAAGTTTGTCTGACTGTGCCCTTTTAACAAATGCAGGACAATCCCATACTCGCAAGTGAGATAACTTTGCTTTCTTACCAAAGAACATCTCAAATAGGATAGAATCAACCGATTTTTCCAGAACTTTGTTTAGTATATAAATAGAAGTCTCTAGTGTATGCCCCTAAAACGATTTTAGTAGGTATACAAAGCCATCATGGTCCGTATCATATCTAAAAGGATTCGATTCCTTTTCTCAGATACACCGTTATGTTGAGGTATATATGGTGGAGTCCATTGACATAATCTCCCATTATCGATAAAATAACTCAGAAACTCTTGGCTCAAGTATTCTCATCATCGGTTAGATCTTAGAGTCTTAATACTTTACCAAGTTATTTCTCTATTTCATTCTTGAAGTCTTTCAACTTATCAAAATCTTCAAATTTGTATTTCATTAAATACAAATATCCGTATCATGAGAAATCATCGATAAAGGTTATGAAATAGTTATAGCTTCCTCTTGCTTGTATTGACATTGGGCCACATACATTAGAATGTATGAGTTCTAATAACTCATTGGCCCATTCTCCTTTTCCTGAAAAAGGAGTTTTAGCCATTTTACCTAATAAACAAGACTTGCATGTGCTATATGATTCATAATCAAATGACCCTAAGTCACCAAGCTTGTGTAACTTAGTGATATGATCTTGAGTGGGCTTTTTCTTGGTGTTGTGGGTGGTTTAGTTGATTATGAGTTCAGCTCATCCAATGAGACCAAAAAAGTGAATTTCTTGAGACAAAAGGATAAATTAAACTAACAACCTACCTTCTATCAAACCCATGAAGAACTAGGCTTCAAAGACCCTCAGGAATAGTAGAAAGTTCTACTATAATCTTACCCTAATATATTCTTGAAGCAACAATGGCAAACAAGAACAAAAGAATTGAGAAAATAGGCACCCAAATAATGAAATTCAAACAAACCTTAGAAGAGCAAAGCAACTAAGACCTATTGAAAGAAAACACATTTGATTATCTAAAATATTTATAGACTCATTCATAAGGAGGACTAAACCTTAAGCATGGTCTTGAACAAGATGAGCAAGGAGGCTAGGGCCTCTCAAGACTCTCTCTTCAAATGTAAATAAAGTGTGTGAATTGTGTTGTCAAATCACTAAAAGTTCTATTTATACTACCCTGGACCTAGCTAAGTAATCCCTGAGGTTCGAATACAATTTAGGGCTTTAATAAGTCTTTAGAAAGCATTTAACATGGAGGAAAATTGGAGAAAATATCAATAATGTATTAATTATTTTATTTTAATTTGACATTGTTTTAGATGTTCATGGTTTTTAGAGTTATTTGATCTTTTGATTAATTGGTTGTTATTCTTGGTTTTTGATTACTTGTGCTTATTTCAAGATTAATTGGTTGGTTCTTTCCATGAACTTTCTTGGACAAAGGGGTTAAGAATAGGGACAAAGTAGTTAAAGGTTAATTGATGTCTACCAGGATATGGATTCATTGATTAATTTCATGTGTAAATTTGCCAGGAATGAAAATTTAATCAAAGGATTGTGGTTAATGCATCTTTTAGATGAATTAGTAAAGACAGGATATGTGATATTAATTTATCTAGAAGATATGGATTCATGGATTGAACAAAGAGGTGAATCTATGTTATCCTTCATGATGTCAAGAGAATAATTAGTTATGATAATGATTGGGTACTTTAAGATCATGATTGTCAAACTAATGGTTTGAGTTACATAATTCTACATCATTGATATGTACATATTATTTTATTTTATTTTGTTTTCCTTTTTATTTCGTTTTAACTTTTTTAAGTCAGTTAAACAATGAAAGAAAAATGATTAATGCATACTTGTTTCTGGAGGATCGACACTCGTTTGAACCCTATGCTATATTAATGATGAGTACGCTTGCTCATATGTGTAATTTGGGGTTAATATTTTAATTTAAACATGATTGGGAATGAGCTTATTTTTATATAATTTTTATACCCAAATCCAAACGCATTAGTCCTTACTTTGCTTCCTTGCTTGTTGGCTCTCAAAGGTTGGTCACTCTATACTCATGTTTGCTCTCTTAGGCTCTTTTAGTAATAGTCTCACCCTTTTGCCTTTTTCTCAATACTCAAGCCTTCTTGTTCAATCCCAATTCTCCCCAATAGCAAAAGATTTAGTCTAACTTAGTGAATCACCCAAATCAATGGATTTTTCTAATTAGGGGGTTTTGGGGAAATTTCAACAAACACTTGTTAGGCACCTTAAGCAAATAAGTTTCTAATTAAGAATTTCAATAAATGTGGACTCAGACATAAGAAAAAACACTAGACACACAAAGAAACACTTCTAAATAGAAACAAACAAGAGTTAGCAAGAATAAAGAAACAAGAACAACTAGAACTAGGATTATGAGGAACAAGATGATCACAAGTGTGCACTAGTAAAGTTGAGTTCAATGAGCATGGAATTCAATAATAGAGCGATATGCTAAATCCAAATATCCCAAGGAATGAAAATTAAGAATCAAAGTTCTCAACTATTGCCAAAATCATTCTCATAGAACATTTATCAAACACCTTGGTTGCAATCCCATCGTTGAAAACAAACTAATATTTTCACTCAAATTCAAGCCCATTTTCACCGCAATCACAAGATAAATTTGTTCCCAAGCAATATACTAACTTCAGCCTCTTTGATATGATCTTGATTGGGCTTTTACTTGGTATTGTGGGTAGTTTAGTTGATTTTATGTTTAGCTCATCCCGTGGGATCAAAATAGTGAATTTCTTGAGACAAAGGGAGAAATTGAACTAACAACCTACCCTCTATCAAACCTTTGAGGAACTAGGCTTCAAAGACGCTCAAGAATAATAAAAAGTTCTACTATAATCTCACCCCAATATCTTTGAAGTAATAATGGCAAATACGAACAAAAGAATAGAGAAAATAGGCACCTAAGTAATGGAATTCAAACAAACCATAGAAGAGTTAAGCAACTAAGACCCATTGAAAGAAAACACAATGGATTATCCAAAAGATTTATAGACTTATTCATAAGGAGGACTAAGCCTTAAGCATGGTCTTGAACAAGAAGAATAAGGAGGCTAGGGCCTCTCAAGACTCTCTTTTCAAATTTGAATAAAGTGTGTGAATTATGTTGTCAAATCACTAAAAGTTGTATTTATACTACCCTAGCCCTTGCTAAGTAATCCTTGAGGTTCTAATACAATTTAGGGCCTTAATAGATCTTTACAAAACATTTAAAAAGGAGGAAAATCAGAGAAAATATAAAAAACGTGGGGCAGCAATCGGCTGCCCAGGCTAGAGCCGTTGCTGGCTAGGGCTCTTAAGCTGGCGCCGAACGTGCACTGTTTCGAGCCGTCGTGTGTAAGTTGAAGTTAACGTCAGTTCAACTGCTTGGGCCAACACCGACTGTCCATTGGAAGGCCACTTTTTGGTCAAACTTTGTCCGTTTTTGTTGCTAACTTGAGTTCTTGTTCGTGTCCTTCTTGGATAGTCATCAAAATGAGCTCTTAGCTAGCTTCCTCAACCTTCCAATCCTCTTCCATCCCCAATCATAGTTTTATGACCAATTGAAAATCATTTTGAAAGTTCTTCATCCTAGATTTTATTATCGGTCCTTTTCCTTGTACGGTCACGCCTCCCCCTCCTTGATCTTGACCTCCATGATGAAGCGTAGTCTCATCACTTAGAAACACGATTTTCATTTACATGGCCTAAGTAATAATGCTATAAGTAAGAGGTGTTAGAGTTATCTATTTTAGATTTCTTATTAGTTATATTGAGAATTAGATTATCCAAGTCTAGAACATATAAACCAATAACCAGAGTTGCTGAACCATAATGAATATTATTTAATGAAAAAGAACAACATTTATTCTTAAATATCAAATTGAAATCTATTTCAGTCTAAACACGGAACTGAATTAATGTTTTTCATTAAAATTGGTACATCATAACAGCTTTATAATTTTAGAACTAATCCCAAAGGCAGGTTTAGCTCGTATGTCCCCACAGCAAGTGCAGCAACTTTTGCCCCATCTACAGTACGTAGGTCCACGTCGCATTTCTCTAGCCTTCTACTACCCTTTAGTCCCTGCAAGTTATTACACAAATGAGATCCACATCTGTTATCTAATACCCATATCTCATTTGTAAAGGTAGTATTTATCTCAATTATAAACATACCCGAAGTAGAAGTAGAAATGCTTGCAAGCTTCTCCTTCTGCTTCTTGTCCTTGACAGTCTCCAAGTAGGCCTTGCAGTTGCGCCTCCAGTGGCCTATCTTGCCACAATGATAGCATGGACTCTTGGTACTAGCGTCTTTCTTTTTTACACCACCTTTACGCTTAATGGGAGCCTTCTTCTTATTCCTTTGAACTTTCTTCTTAGAAGAAGAAGATTCTACCATTAAAACTGTATTGGAATGCTTCTTCATGGAAGACTCCCGTTTTGAGAAGATTGATCAACTCAGGAATGGTGGACTTAATTTTGTTCATCTGATAGTTAATCACAAATTGTGAGAAACTATTATGTAAAGACTATAGAATGAAGTGAATATTTAAGTCATGATCCATCGCGAACCAGATAGATCCAAGCTTCTCTATTAAGCCCAGCATCTTCAGCCAATGAGTGGCCACAGAAGAACCCTCTACCATTTTGCAATAGAATAGTTGCTTCGAGATCTCGTATCTCTCAGTTCTAGTTTGGGCGTCAAACAGCTCTTGAAGATGTAGTATAATCAATTGGGCATCCATATGCTCGTGCTATTTTTGCAGCTCGGGAGTCACGGATGCCAGCATAATACACGATATTGTATCACTATCCTCCTTGTGCTTTTTGTAGATAGCATGCTCATCAGCATGAGCATCTTGAGCTGGTGGAGGCAGAATAGGAGCATCTAGCACGTAGAGTATACCAGTCGAGGTAGTTTGATTCGGTTAACTTGTTGGTCTCCAAGATGCTACATAGGTTTAGGTTTGTAGACATGATGCAAGTGACCTAGATGTAAAGATAGAGAGGATTAGCTACTGTATATGCACATGAAAGGCAAATAATTAGGACTTTAATTAAACTCATTTTTGCTCCACTATTTTACTCAAACCAATAGCCCCCACTATTGACTCGGCAAAGCCCGTTGGAAGCTTTCCTAGTGGACCGGCATCCTAATTCCTCTTGAATAACTTTGGGTTTGCCCAACAAGCCACCCTTGAGTTCATTGGTATGTATCCAATACCAATTACATTATATGTAATTACCAGATCATTGGGTGATTAACAACTTTTAATCTTAAAACTTTTTGGACTACCCCAACTTTTCCTCTAAATTTCTTTATGCTTAAGTTTGCCCAACTGAGATAAAAAATTTAGTTAAACCTAACCCATTAATCAGGAATTTAATTCCATAGCTTGAACATGCCCAATGTCGAGTAGGCTTGGGTTTGCCCAACAAACTGGTCTTAAAAAAGGACTCTCGTTCTTACTATATTAGC
>JANUWF010002845.1:0-60269 GCA_026120185.1 Voacanga thouarsii | reverse complement strand
CAACCTTAGAGTAAGGGGTTGGGATGCATATCATATTTTATTTCATGATTAAATATATTTCTATATGATTTTTATGTGCTTTGGATTTGAGTTTTATTGTCTTGAAGTCTTGTTGATGAGTATTGTGTGAGAAGGGCAAAATGGTAATTTTTGCCCGAGGTGAAAATAGGGAAATAGCTTGTGGATTGAATAGAAAATAATTTTTCTAGGGAAAATATCAGCAAGAGTTGATGTGGTTTAGTGGTTAGAGCCTTAGAATTAATTATTGAAGACTAGGGTTCAAATTCCATCATGGAAGCTTTAGCTTGATTTAATTTTATTTTTGCTTGGGGAAGAGTAATTTCGGCCTTATGAGCTTGGAGTAAGGTAGGGATGATGTCCTAAGAGAGACATGTTAGGAGCAACCTCATTCTACACCCTTACCTACTCGAATTTCCCAAAGGGAATTCATTTTTCCTTGATCTTTGATTTTTCCTTAATTCTCAACTCATTAGTTTGATCAAGTGATTCTAGCCATTTTCTTTCCAGAAATTTCAGTAAAGTGTTGTGATCTTGTAGGATCAAAATGTCTTGGTAAAAGACTTCTTATGGTCTGAAAAATGTGGAAGAGTTGTGGGAAGTTCCAAGAGGAAAAATCCCTCTAGTGAGTTGGCTGAAAATTCCCTCTAGCTAGTTCATCTTCCTTCTTGGAATGAGCTGAAATTTTCCAGCTTGTTGTGCCTTCAAAATGTCGACTTTCTTAGCTAACATTCCCTTCCAAATGCTGCCAGAAAAATGTTCTTTAGGATCAGTTTACAATCTGAATTTCTTGGCCATTTTCGGACTGCTCGAAGCTGGAGCAACAACAGGAAAAATTCCTGTACAAATCGCCACTTTGAGAGTCCAAAACCAAGCTGTTTTCTTCCAGATTTTGTGCAGCACCTTAGCCATGTTTTTCCTCCATGAAGAAGGCTGGAAACCAGCCTTGAAAACCCCTGAAGTCCCCCTTCAAACCCTCTGCAAGTCGGCTGGAAATGGCAGCCGAAAATCTGCCCAGAAAAATTCTGCCCAGCGAAAATTCTGGGCAGTCCAAGTTCCAGTTTTGTTTTCTATTTTTCTCCCAGCCGAAACACCAACCTTATTCTGCAAAAACCTTCCTTAAACCTCCAGTAGCAGAGCTCCATTGTCCCCCTTAAGCTTCTGCACGAAATTCAGCAATGGCTGTCCAAAAATCTCTCCAACAAATCCCTGCAATTTAGCTTGATTGATTTCCAAAATTCCAGCCACCTTTGTTTAGCAACTTCCCATAATGCATTCCCCAAATAACCAGACTTCTTCTTCACCATTAAGCACCCTACTTTCGGCCACCATAAGCTCCCATAGACCAGCATTAATCCCACCGAAATTCTGCTCAAACAGTCAGCCATGGCAGACTTCCAAAACTCTCCAACAATCTAGATATTCTTGGAATATTTAGTTTTCAAATTCACTTCCTAAAAATATTCTTCAAGGATTGTGACAACTAACCTTCCCTTTTTCCTTCCAAATCAGAGAAACAACTCCCTAAATCCTATAGAAATTTGGCCAGCCTAATTCCCTCAGAATTTTTGGCAGCTACACTACAATCTCTCAATTCCCTTCAATCTCCAAGAACACACACACTACACCAAGAACACCTACTACTTTCTTTCACCTAATACCCCTCCAAATCACTTCAAACCTTCACTAAAATCTCCAGATTTGACCTACTTACTGCTGTGAGTCCATCGACACCATTCTTAACATCAAAATCCTCAAATCATCTTGCTACTTCGGATCAAAACCAGAAAATTTCTGTGAAGGACAAGAACATCTTCAAGGTAAAATTTACTCTATCAACTTCATCTTCTCCAAACTTGATCTCTAGAGAAAACCTATGTGAATAAACATACTAATGATCTCTCTCTCTCTCTCTCTCTCTCTCTCTCTCTCTCTCTCTCTCTCTCATGGCCAAAATCCCTCTCCCTTGGCCGGATGACTTCTTCTTCCATAATCATGCTCTCGCCATCTCCCTTGGACAAAGTTAGACATCTAGGAGTTGAGATCTACTCTAAACTCCTTCAAGGCATTCATCAATCAAGTAAGTACCTTCAATCTTCCTTTTTAAACTCTAGAATCATGTCTCTAGGAGGATGTTGTTAGAAGGTAGATGGCGATGGGATTTGAGTATGTGTTGTTGTGCTTGAAGCATGAGTATATGTATGATTGTGAAGGAGATGGGATTTATGCATGGAAGGATTATATTGGTTGGTTGTATGTTGAATTGAGGTTTGATGCATGTCATAGGTAGTATTTGTGTCAAAGCATGCTAGAGATTATGTCACCATTGGTGAATAGGATTTTTATTCATGATGGATTGGTAAAGCCATGATCATATTTATGCTAGTAGAGGTTAGATCATGTCTTGATAAATTTAGATCTATTCTTATATGAAAGATTTGGTCGATTTGATGAATTGAAGGATTGTGCATGTTCTTGATTGTGGTTAGCCATAGGAATTTGAATCATGATCTAGTTGTCCCTAAACTAATTTTACTTCTTGAATAAAATATTCAATAAAATAATTTTTTTTTGTATTTTCGAAAAACCCTAGGAAGGGTAGATTTGGACAATTATAAACAATAAGGATATTTTAGTCGAATGAATAATAGCTTTGCTAGAAAAATAATATATATATATAGATAATATAGATATTATTTAAAATAATGAAATCAATTAAAGCCTTTTATGGAAATAATTATGATTAGTGAAATATTTATTACTACAAATTTAATTATCATCTTTTAATCAAAACCCGTTAAGAATTTATTTATTATTTTTCAAGCAAGACTCATTAAATTCATTTTCAACTAATTTTAGCTATCAATTATTTACTAACAACTAAATTATTAATAAATCATTATTTTACCTAAAACTACTTAGGACTCTTGATCAAATAAACTCTAAATTTTCCTCAACAAGATTTAAGCTTTCAACTTATTAAAATTTATTTCCCAAAACCATTAATTATTTTAAATATCACACTAGGCTCAACTCTTACCCTATTTACTTATTGTTTAACCTTAAAGCTTGGGACACTAGGATCATGGTAGTAATAAGTTGTGTTGACTTAAAATTGAGGAAGTGGTTTGTGGCTTGAAATTGATTGCGATTTGTATTTGTCCTGTGGGGTTAGGTCAGTTGTTGGAGATCTTTTATTTGTGAGCAAGAATCAAGTAAGCTCCTGCATAAAACTTGACTGATGTGAAACGTTTTCTTTATGGCAAGTCAAATGTAAAGTGTATGAACGCTCATGTATATAAAGGCAATTGAGGGTGGAATTTTTCCTTATTTCAAACAATTGAATTATTACTCCTCCATCTCTTACCCTAACTTACAGGATGTCCACCCCAAAATAATAGCCCACTTGGACTGTAGTGCTAGCTTAGACCGGCCTGACCTACTAAAATTGTCACATTTTTTGAACAAAACTAATCTTTCAGAAGTGGCCTCCTATTGAGAGATTTGCCCTATCCTTCAAAGTTTAGTCCTACTGGTCTATCGTTACTGAGTACTCAATGTTTTGATATATTGTCCACGATCCAATTTCAATATTACCACTTTTAAAAATTTTAGACATGTAAGCATGCTTTCCAAATAATTTGCGGTAAAATCATTTTACAAAGAAAAGATAATATTTCATTAAAACCTTTATATCTACAAAAGCCTTTAATGAAAACAATCAAGCTTACATTCCAAAAAATCACATCATTGAGATAACTATCATTTCACAATTGACTTGCAATTCAAAGCTTTAGTACATAATATTTAATGCAAGGACTTACTTTAAGTAGTTTAGTCAGAAAAGCATGATCAGCTGCTTTGATCTTCTAGTTTAGATATAACTCCTTATCTAAAATCACACATAATAAATTATAGTCATATTCTATCTCAATACCATGATATAGTCAAAATTACTTAAATTTGCCAGATCTAAGACTATGTAATGAAACTATATATTCATTGTTTCAACTGTACATTAAATAATAAGTATAGTTCTTCAACTATCCCAAATATGCATATAACCATTTTTATATAAGTCAGCCTAGTCATCATAGAATCCTTGATCTATTAATTATACAAATAATTGTCTCATTCATCTTATTTTATAACCAAAGACTGTCAAGATCATTCAACAACATAATCTGCATATTCTATGATCCTACTATTAACAAAGCATGCTCATAACCACAAAATTATAAATCCATCAAAAGATCGGCCAATTGCATAACTCAGATTTTCCATGAACATACTATTATCAAAACATGCTCCTCTAAATCAAAACATCACAATTGATGTATTACATGCTTCAGTTCTCCAAATAGATTATATGTAATACCCTACCCAAAACCACCTTTGAATATGGGAAAAAGTCATGCATTGCATAGCATCTTGCAATTTAAATGGTAGCTAGAATAATTTTTATTTGCATGGATGCATGTGAATTTTTCCGTTGCTCTTGCATTTGAATTAATTGATGTGAAATAGTTGTGTTGTTAAAGATTTGGATAAGGGAGGTTTGGTCGAAGATTTGGAGGGATGAGTATTGGGGTGGTAAGAACTTCTTGTAGAAAAATTAGTATTGGAGTTGTTTTGGAATAGCGGGGAGGTTGGTGATTACCTTTGCTGACCCGAGTTCGAATCCTACCTTTTGTGAAGTTAGTTTCTCCTCTTGAAATTCTTTTCCTTAAACCATTTCTTGTCTTGACCAAAAAAGAATATAGCTATCCTAGAGAAATTTTAGTATTTTTACTCCAAGGAAATAAGTTTCTATATTTATTTCCTAAATTCAAGACTTTGATGTGACTAAAGTTCACCTTTAATTTTCAGCTTATGTTCCTTAGGATTTTCGAAAAAAACCCTAGCTAGTAATTAAAATATTAGCTTGATTTTAGCTAGATAGATGTTGCCATGGATAGATGGAATTAATGAGTCCTTTTCCTAGTAGGAAATCTTGTTGATTTTAATCCTAGAATGTTAGCTAAAAATCTGGAAAAAAATTCCAGCAAGTGCCGCCATTTCTTGGAGGACTTTTAGCTCAATCCAAACTCTTCTAGGACTAGATAAAATCCTATCCAAATCCTTGATAAAAACCAGTTTTATTTCAATCCAAAATCAACTAGGATTTTCTTCCTTTTCCTAGCTGAATTTCGACAGCTTTGTATCAACATAAGCTGTCCGAAATTCCAGCCCTTCTTAGCTACAATCCAACTCTGTAAATCCTAGCTCAACACACCTAAATATTCCTCATCAATTTAGGGTACCTTAGCTGTACAAAATCAGAATTTTATTCACACAAAATCACTTAAATTCTCTCATCTTGTACACAGAAAATTCGGTCAGCTATGTGCAAGAATTTCGGCCAGCCTTGAACTCCTACTCCAACCGAAATTCTGCACACATAACCCACTGAAAAACCCCAGCTGATCAAGCTATTTTTAGCACCAAAAACCCTCAATTTTCCTTTGGAAATTTCAGTAGAATTACAGCAGCCAAAACAGTCCAAAACTTGTTACCTTTGCACAGAATTTTCGCACCCCTTGCACAGGATTTTTCAGTCATCAACGTCCACACAAACTCTTCCTTGTTTGGCCCGAAATTCTGAACACATTCAGCCTTCTTTTGAGCAGTATTTCGGCCAACATAGAAGAGCAAATTGCAGAATATTTTCCCCCACTACACCCTCCCAAATTCAGCCAGCATCAAAGGGCACAACAAGCTGAAATTTTGCCCTTGCTGTCCAAGAAACCTAAAGCCATTTGGAGTCTTTCTAAATATCACCATCTAACCCTAAGCCAATTTTCTCCAACTTTAAATCCTAGCAACCGTCTACCCTCTCCATTCTACACAAAAATTTCAGCAACTTCTCTCTGCAAATTTTCGAAAACTCAAGAGCTATTCCAAGCAAAAATCGAACACACCTTAAGGTAAGCAAAAATCCTCTCAACCTCTTGATGCTGTTTTCTCTAATGATTCTTTTCTCTTTCTTCTACCCTTAAATCACACGCTATAGAGGCTGATTTCCTCTGCTTCCTTAATTTTCGGTCAAGAGGGGCAAAGGAGGTAGCTTCTCTCTTCTTCTCAGGCGAACTCGGGACGATCACCATAGGAGCATCGAGACCTCATTACCTGGTAGTTGCAAGGTAAGGGAATACCCTCCCTTGATGCTGAAAGTAAAGTTTAATGGTGTTTATTAGCGAGATAAACATGTGGTCGTAGTATATGATCTTTGGGGATTGAATAGTTTACTTGGAATTAAATATGGGATTGCGTATTGTTGTGAAAATAAATGGGATTAGAGAATGTTTGAATTAACTAAGACCCTGATCATGATATTGTATGGTTTAGATCAGGTGGATAATTGGGGAAAACCAGCTGCGAATTTATCACGTTTATCTGAGGCATATCAAGTAAGTCCTTGCATAAACTCTTTTATTAAATGTTGTGATGGTAAGTCCTTTTATAAACTATTTTGTTAAATGTTGTGATGGCAAATCTTTGTTGTGAAGCTTTGTAAAGCTATTGTTAAACTATGTTTGCTTGGGTTGTAAACGTGGATATTTATTCTTTAAACAGTTTTGTCAAACTAACGATTTTAGCAAGAAAACTATTCTTTTCCTTAAAATTTTAGAAATCTCTTTTAAAGAAAATCACGTTTTACAAAGCCAAGGTTTGGAAATATTTTGAATCAGGAATTGACAGATATATTCATTGAGTACTCAATAAGGGTAGGTTAACAATACTAGTCTTGGAGGGCTAGCGGAAGTCTTCTGGCAGGAGGCCACCTCCAGAAGATGAACTCTGCTTGAAAAGGCGACAGTGTTAGTTGGTCAGGCCAGTCCGAGCTAGAATGTGTACCTGGTATGGTACTTATATTCTCGGCATGGACACCCGGATGGTTTTGTTGGGTGTAGAGATGGAGGAGTATCTTACCCGGTGGGCTGTACACTCACCTTGACCAGAACGCCCAACGTGTGGTAATATGGTCCGGACAAGGTGCACAAAGTGTGGTGCCTTGGCCATTTTATTCT
Source organism: Voacanga thouarsii (assembly GCA_026120185.1). Taxonomy (NCBI): domain Eukaryota; kingdom Viridiplantae; phylum Streptophyta; class Magnoliopsida; order Gentianales; family Apocynaceae; genus Voacanga; species Voacanga thouarsii. The sequence continues at coordinate 53,181 of JANUWF010002845.1, read as the reverse complement.
CATGGAGCCCAACGTGTGGTGACATGACTTTTATCCGAGTGGATGATTTATTTTGTACAAAGTGTGACAATGAGAAAAACCCACTCCTTGCGAAAAGAGATTGTTATAACTTGCCAAATTATTTCTACAAATGTTTTACACTTTGCATGCACGAACTATTTAAAACACTATATGCACACACAGGACTTATTGAGATTTATTCTCACACCGTTTTACATCATGTTTTTAGGGGATAGATTATGCTGAGTCAGCGGTGCATGTAATAGTTGAAGCTTTTGCTATTTTCTCTATCCGTTCTAGGAGACATTTGTTGCTTATGCTTCTAAACAATATTTTATTTTATTCCGTTTGGCTCCAAGTTGAGCCTAATGTAATAAGAGTATTTCTTTATTTATCTAAGTTGATCCTTTCGGAGATTGCCTTTATATTTTATACCTCGTTCTAAAGACCCCATGTCCTACGGCACGGGGCGACATCCCCGCCCTTTTAGGGTACTTAGTCGTTGGGTGTTACAAGTGGTATCAGAGACGTGGTTTAGGCAATTACTTGACTTATGGGGTTCTATTTTCTTAAGTATTCTGACCTGGTGCTAATTTTTATCTTTTGTTTGTAGGATGGTCAAAAGAGTTGTATCAGTTGTCAGAGACTGGCCCGCTGGCTGCGGGAATCCACTTGCCCTACTACCCGTAGACGATCCACCCGCGTCTGATTCAAAGAGAGAGCGTGAGCCGTCAATGCTGGACGACTCGGTGGTTGAGACAGAGATAGAGGTCGAGGAGAGTCTAGGGGAAGATGAGGGAGATGAGGAGATGACAGAGTTGAGTGAGGGAAAGGTAGATGAGATAGGGAATGAGGGAGACGATGAGAACGAGGGAGAGATGGTTGGGGTAGAAAGAGAGGACGAGGAGGTAATGGAGGTTGTCCCGGGAGAGAGAGACAGTAGGCAGTCAGCTCTAGGAGGGGTTGATAAGGGAAAGAGGATGCTAGAAGGGAGTCCTAAGGGGTGTGGACTCCGATATGGACTGGTGTAGATGCCATGCTGAGGAGAAAGGGGTTGGTTGATCCATCTGACTTGGGGAGTGAGAGGACTACGCCTAAGGGTATAGTTAGATTAGCATTGGATGAGCTCTGCGAGACGACCATGAGAGCCAAGAGATGCCGAGAGGGTGAGTCAGGGCAGCCAAGTAGGAGCGTTAGTTTCGCGAAGAACTACATAGGGAGACCCGATAGTTCCGTGGGGTGGCTAGTGGAATCGGCCTCTGACGATTCCGATACCTCTGTTGAAATTAGGGAGAGTCGAACATAGAAGACCAGCAGCTTTTACTCTTTCTTTCTTTGGAATTTTGCATACTTTTGTTTGTTTATCTTTTCCTTAAGGGAGCATGTGGCTTATACGGCCTATCTATCATTTTAAATAAAAAGGGTATCGTATGAGATGTCCCCTTCTTTTCTGCAAAGAATAGTTTATATAACAAGCATAAGTTTCGTTTATTACTTGATTTATCTCTGCACGTTATCATCACATTCTCTTTTAGATGAGTACATTACTGTCAACTAATCATGCACCTAAGCATATTCTTTTCCCCCTTGATAACTAACTGACCCTGAGTGAATGTGATTAAGATGGCACCAAGACGCCGAACAGTTGTGCATAGCAGAACGGTGCAGGAGAGTGCATCCTCCACCCTGAAGTTTTAATAGATGCGTCATTCCACCCTCGATTGGGAAGAGCACCTGCCGGGAGAGCAGGAGATAGCTTCGGAGAGGTCAAGGGATGTGACCATGGGTCAGGCTTTCGATAAGATGGCCTCGATCCTACAAAACTTGACCGAAAGAGTGGACAAGGTGGCCAGAAAACCATCGCGGGGAGAGGATAAGGCTTTGGAGCATTTCCTGAAGTTTCAGCCTCCCACATTCCAGGGGGAGGTGGAACAGGATGAGAAAGCCGAGTAATGGATTGAGCAGATGGAGGACATTTTCGCTACTTTGCAATACTTGGAAGAGAGGATGGTGAAGTCGCTGCTTTTCGGCTGAGAGGACCGTCCCGAGCATGGTGGCAGTGGGTATGGGGTGATTGGGACAAGGAGGAGTAGGAGTGGACCTGGGACGATTTTACGGAGGCTTTCCGGGCCGAGTACATTCCTCGATGGGTGGCTGAGAAGAGGGAGGACAAGTTCCAGACCCTCAGGCAGGGAGGCATGACCGTAGCCCAATATGCAGCCCGATTCATGCAGTTGTCCAAGTACTCCAAGTGCTTGGTAGACACGGAGCAGAAGCGTACCCGGCAATTCGTGAAAGGGTTAAGGCCAGATTTGAGGAAGGCGTTGGCCCCATCACCGCCAACGTCGTACACTGCCGCTATGGACGCAACTTCTCGGACGGAGAACGAAGATCGGCACCGACTGGTGAGCCGACCCTTCCAATCGAGTTGTCCACATATGAGGCCTTCAAGCAATAAGCGACCTGCGGGTTCTATGCTGTGGGGAAATCGAGGTAAGCAGCCTCGAGTGCCTACAGCCGGATCAATGCAAGGCAGCCTGAACTGCCGACTGTGTGGGAAGCGAGGCCACACCGAGGGAAATTGTTGGGGTAGCGGGGGTGTGAGAAGGTGTTTCAACTGCGGAGACCCAGGACATCTGAGGAACGTCTGCCCCAAACCCTTAAGGACTGAGCAGACCACACCGACCCAGCCAATGGGAGGTAATAGAGGAGTCTTTGCTGGACCAGCCGGAGTGGGAGACCTGAAGCCCCAGGTGAAGGCCAAAGTTTTTGCCCTGAACCGAGAAGAAGTCGGAGCAGACGCCGCCGTGATCGAAGGTAACCTTTATATCCAAGGTTGTCTTGTTAATGTTCCAATAGATCCAGGATCTACATACTCTTATGTAAGTAGAGTATGTGCTTCACGTCTGGGCTGGGAAGGAAATGAGCTATCTTATACCTTAGTAGGTAGTTCCCCATTGGGAAAGGTGGTGGAAGCAGGCAAGAAAATGGGAAGTTGTGGAGTTGAGGTTGGGAAGGAGATTCTGGAGGCCAACCTTATAATCCTGGCCATGGACGGTTATGACTTGATCTTGGGCATGGACTGGTTGTCGAAACACGGAGCTCGTGTGGACTGCAAGATTAAGACGGTGCAGTTTGTGAGACCTGGACGGGATGTAATTGAATTCAATGGCAAGCGAACGAAGGAACTGGAATTTCTTATTGCTGGAGCTAAAGCCCGAAAGTTGCTCAAGAAAGGATGTGCAGGATACTTAGTGTATCTCCTAAACAAACAAAAGGACCAATGTACTTTGGAATGTACGGAGGTAGTGAAAGACTTTTCGGATGTGTTCCCTACGGAGCTCACTTCCCTACCCCCTGAACGGGAAGTTGAGTTCACCGTGGATCTGATTCCTGCAGCAGAACCAGTATCCAGAACCCCCTACCAGATGGCACCGATGGAGTTGAAGGAGTTAAAGGAGCAATTGGAGGAATTGCTAAGGCAAGGCTACATTCGGCCGAGTATGTCACCGTGGGGAGCCTCGGTGTTGTTTTTCAAGAAGAAAGATGGTACCTTAAGGCTATGTATCGACTATCGGGGACTGAACAATCTAACGATCAAGAATAAATACCCTCTACCCTTGATCGATGAGTTGTTTGATCAACTGCAAGGCGCTCCTTGTTTTTCGAAATTGGACCTACGACAAGGATACTATCAGGTGAGGATCAAAGAAGAAGACATTCCTAAGACTGCATTCAACACACGGTATGGCCACTACGAATTTGTAGTAATGCCGTTCAGTGTAACCAACACACCGGCAATATTCATGGATTTGATGCATCGCATTTTTCAGCCATACTTGGACAAATTCGTGGTTATATTCATCGATGACATTTTGATCTACTCCAAAAATCTGGAGGACCACGCGGAGCACCTAAGGTTGGTCCTAGAGAGGCTGAGGGAATTTAAACTTTACGCTAAGTTCAGTAAGTGTGAGTTTTGGCTGAGCTCAGTGTCTTTCCTTAGTCACGTGATTCCAAGGAGGGGATCAATGTGGACCCTGCTAAGGTAGAAGCCGTAGCTAATTGGAAACAACTGAAGAACATTACTGAGATACGAAGTTTCCTTGGGTTGGCCGGGTACTATCGGCGTTTCATTAAAAACTTCTCTACTTTAGCTTCACCGATGACACGACTGTTGAAGAAGGATGTCGTTTTTGCTTGGAGTGAGAAGTGCGAGAAGAGCTTCCAAGAACTTAAGAGGAGGTTGATTTCAGCACCCGTACTAAGCTTGCCCGAGGCTGATAAGCCCTATGCACTCTATACAGATGCATCCAAGGAAGGACTAGGAGCTATGTTGATGCAGAAAGGGAAGGTCATAGCCTATGCATCTTGGAAGCTAAAGCCGCATGAAGTTAATTATCCCACGCATGACCTAAAGCTAGCAGCTAAAGTGTTCGCCTTGAAGAAATGGCGACATTACTTGTATGGTGCTCAATACGAGGTTTTTACGGACCATAAGAGTTTGAAGTACATCTTCACGCAAAAGGACTTAAATCTCCGGCAGCATAGGTGGATGGAGTTCCAGGAAGAATTTAAGTGCCCTATTAACTATCATCCTAGTAAAGCCAATGTGGTAGCAGACGCTCTAAGTCGAAAGGTGAAAATGACACACTTGAGAATACAGGAGGTGTCGGCAGTCCAGGATATCCTGGAGAAAGAGGCGCAAGTGCAAGAGAGGAAGATCTGCGTGAGCAACCTGACCCTAAAACCCGATCTGGACCAGGAAATTGTATAAGGTCAATAGGGCAGCACAGGATTTCAAACTTTCAAGGAGAAAGAGATCGCGAGAGGAGAAAGCGATTTTCGGACCGACGAGAAGGGAGTATTATACTTTCGGGACTGAATTTGTGTACCGGACATCCAAGACTTAAGGAAGAGGATACTGGATGAAGCGCACAAAAGCAAATACACCATACACCCTAGGGAGGTAAAGATGTACCAAGACTTGAAGAGGAAATATTGGTGGGCTGGAATGAAGAGGGATGCAGTTCAGCATGTGTCAACCTGCCTGATGTGCCAGAAGGTTAAGATGGAGCATAAGAAGTCTGCAAGTTTACTACAACCGTTACCGATTCCCGAATGGAAATGGGAAGAGGTGACCATGGACTTTGTGACTGGCCTTCCGATGACCAAGTCACACAAAGATGTGATCTGGGTGGTAGTGGACGGATTGACCAAGACAACGCACTTCATACCGGTAAACGTAAGGGACTCGATGGAAAAGTTGGCTCAGACATATTCCCGAGAAATTGTAAGGTTGCATGGTGTACCATCGAGCATCGTGTCGGATAGGAACCCTAGATTCACTTCAAGGTTCTGGGGTAAGTTCCAGGAGTCCTTGGGCACGACCCTGAAATTCAGCACCTCTGCTCATTCGCAAACAGACGGACAATCCGAAAGAGTCATTCAGATACTAGAAGACATGCTCCGAGCATGCATCTTAGACTTTGGAGATAAGTAGATTGAGTCTTTACTGCATGCGGAGTTAGCATATAACAACAACTATCAGGCGTCGATCGGAATGGCACCGTACGAAGCACTGTATGGGCGAAAATGCCAAGTACCAATATACTGGGGATGGACAGAAGAAGGGAACATTAAAAAGACTGGTGAAGTATGCATTCAGGAGATGACGGACAAGATTAAGTTAATTCGGGAAAAGCTAAGGGTAGCGCAAAGCAGACAGAAAAGTTATGCAGACACTAGGAGGAGGGAATCGGAGTTCCAAGTAGGTGACCGTGCATTCTTGAAGTTAACTCCTAGTTGAGGAATCCTGTAACATCTGAGGGGAGGGAAGTTGAGTCCTAGGTATTTGGGACCATTCCCGATATTGGAGAAAATTGGACCGGTTGCCTAACGATTGGATCTACCTGATGCTCTAACCGGGATGCATGACGTATTCCATGTCTCCCAGTTGAAAAGGTACAATCTCGATCCGAGTCATGTACTCAATGAGGAACTGTTGGAGTTGCAACCCAATCTGAGTTATGTGGAGAGACCCGTCAAGATCTTGGAGCAAAGTATTAAGATGCTCCGAAACAAGCAGATACCCATGGTGAAGATACTTTGGGATCATCATGGAACACAGGATGCAATGTGGGAAACGGAGGAATGGTTAAGACGGGAGTATCCGGGTACGCTCGAAGGGTATGAAATTGGAATTTTGGGACAAAATTCTCTTAAGGGGGAGGGGATGTAATACCCCGCCCAAAACCACCTTTGACTATGGGAAAAAGTCATGCATTGCACAGCATCTTGCAATTTAAATGGTAGCCAGAATAATTTTTATTTCCATGGATGCAAGTGAATTTCTGTTGCTCTTGCATTTGAATTAATTGATGTGAAATAGTTGTGTTGTTAAAGATTTGGATAAGGGAGGTTTGGTCGAAGATTTGGAGGGATGAGTATTGGGGTGGTAAGAACTTATTGTAGAAAAATTAGTATTGGAGTTGTTTTGGAATAGCAGGGAGGTTGGTGATTACCTTTGGTGACCCGAGTTCGAATCCTACCTTTTGTGAAGTTAGTTTCTCCTCTTGAAATTCTTTTCCTTAAACCATTTATTGTCTTGCCCGAAAAAGAATCTAGCTATCCTAGAGAAATTTTAGTTTTTTTACTCCAAGGAAATAAGTCTCTATATTTATTTCATAAATTCAAGGACTTTGATGTGAAAAAAGTTCACCTTTAATTTTCAGCTTGTGTTCCTTAGGATTCTCGAAAAAAACCCTAGCTAGTAATTAAAATATTAGCTTGATTTTAGCAAGATAGATGTTGCATGGATAGGTGGAATTAATGAGTCCTTTTCCTAGTAGGAAATCTTGTTGATTTTAATCCTAGAATATTAGCTAAAAATGTGGAAAAAAAATTCCAGCAAGTGCCGCCACTTCGTGGAGGACTTTTAGCTTAATCCAAACTCTTATAGGACTAGAGGAAATCCTATCCAAATCCTTGACAAAAACCAGATTTTATTTCAATCCAAATTCAACTAGGATTTTCTTCCTTTTCCAAGCTGAATTTCGGCAGCTTTATATCAACATAAGCTATCCGAAATTCCAACCCTTCTTAGCTACAATCCAACTCTGTAAATCCTTGCTCAAAACACCTAAATATTCCTCATCCATTTAGGGTACCTTAGCTGTACAAAACTAGAATTTTATTCACAAAAAATCACTGAAATTCGTTCAGGTTGTACACAGAAAATTCGGTCAGCTTTGTGCAGGAATTTCGGCCAGCCTTGAACTCTTACTCCAACTGAAATTCTGCACACATAACCCACTGAAAAACCCCTGCTGATCAAGCTATTTTCAGCACCCAAAACCCTCAATTTTCCTCTTTAAATTTCGATAGAATTACAGCAGCCAAAACAGTCCAAAACTTGTTACTTTTGCACAGAATTTTCGCACCCCTTGCATAGGATTTTTCAGTCATCAACATCCACACAAACTCTTCCTTGTTTGGACCAAAATTCTGAACACATTCAGCCTTCTTTTGAGCAGTATTTTGGCCAACATAGAGGAGTAAATTGCATAATATTTTCCTCCACTACACCCTCCCAAATTCGGCCAGCATCAAAGGGCACAAGCTGAAATTTCGCCCTTGCTGTCCAAGAAACCTAAAGCCATTAGGAGTCTTTCTAAACATCACCATCTAACCCTAAGCCAATCTTCTCCAACTTTAAATCCTAGCAACCATCTACCCTCTCCATTCTACAAAAAAATTTCAGCAACTTCTCTCTGCAATTTTTCGAAAACTCAAGAGCTATTCCAAGCAAAAATCGAACACACCTTAAGGTAAGCAAAAATCCTGTCAACCTCTTGATGCCGTTTTCTCTAATGATTCTTTTCTCTTTCTTCTACCCTTAAATCACGCCCTATAGAGGCTGATTTCCTCTTCTGCCATAATTTTCGGTCAAGAGGAGCAAATGAGGTAGCTTCTCTCTTCTTCCCAGGCGAACTCGGGACGATCACCATAGGAGCATCGAGACCTCATTACCTGGTAGTTGCAAGGTAAGGGAATACCCTCCCTTGATGCTGAAAGTAAAGTTTAATGGTGTTTATTAGCGAGATAAACATGTGGTCGTAGTATATGACCATTGGGGATTGAATAGTTTACTTGGAATTAAATAAGGGATTGCGAATTGTTGTGAAAATAAATGGGATTAGAGCATGTTTGAATTAACTGAGACCCTGATCATGATATTATATGGTTTAGATCAGGTGGATAATTGAGGAAAGCTAGCTGTGAATTTATCACGTTCATCTGATGCATATCAAGTAAGTCCTTCCATAAACTCTTTTATTAAATGTTGTGATGGTAAGTCCTTTTATAAACTGTTTTGTTAAATGTTGTGATGGCAAGTCTATGTTGTGAAGCTTTGTAAAGCTATTGTTAGACTATGTTTGCTTGGGTTGTAAACGTGGATATTTATTCTTTAAACGGTTTTGTCAAAGTAACGATTTTAGCAACAAAACTATTCTTTTCCTTAAATTTTTAGAAATCTATTTTAAAGTAAATCACGTTTTACAAAGCCAAGGTTTGGAAATATTTTGAATCAGGAATTGACAGATATATTCATTGAGTACTCAATAAGGGTAGGCTAACAATACTAGTCTTGGAGGGCTAGCGGAAGTCTTTTGGCAGGAGGCCACCTCCAGAAGATGAACTCTGCTTGAAAAGGCGACAGTGTTGGTTGGTCAGGCCAGTCCGAGCTAGCATGTGTACCTGGTATGGTATTTATATTCCCGGCATAGACACCCGGATGGTTTTGTTGGGTGTAGAGATGGAGGAGTATCTCACCCGGTGGGCTGTGCACTCACCTTGATCAGAACGCCCAACGTGTGGTAATCTGGTCCGGATAAGGTGCCCAAAGTGTGGTGCCTTGGCCATTTTGTTCTCATGGAGCCCAACGTGTGGTGACATGACTTTTATCCGAGTGGATGATTTATTTTGTACAAAGTGTGACAATGAGAAAAACCCACTCCTTGTGAAAAGAGATTGTTATGACTTGCCAAATTATTTCTACAAATGTTTTACACTTTGCATGCACGAACTATTTAAAACACCATGTGCACACACAAGACTTACTGAGATTTATTCTCACACCGTTTTACATCATGCTTTTAGGGGATAGACTGTGCTGAGTCAACGGGTCATTTAATAGTTGAAGCTTTTGCTATTTTCTCTATCCGTTCTAGGAGACATTTGTTGCTTATGCTTCTAAACAATATTTTATTTTATTCCGTTTGGCTCCAAGTTGAGCCTGATGTAATAAGAGTATTTCTTTATTTATCTAAGTTGATCCTTTTGGAGATTGTCTTTATATTTTATACCTCGTTCTAAAGACCCCTTGTCCTACGGGACGGGGCGACATCCCCGCCCTTTTAGGGTACGTAGTCGTGGGGTGTTACATTATAAATATTTATCCAACTAAATCATTCAACTAAAATTTTTGTTTAGATAATATAATTTCCCTCTTAATATCATAGATCAATGAGTTCAGTTGGTGACTCCTTTTTGATCAAGTCGAATCCTCTTGAGAAAAAGAAATTGCTCGCCTAGAACTCCTAGGGTTTTCAATATGATTGTAAGAGAAAAAGAGAAGAGATCAGTCCCTTGGTTTTGGTCTCGAATAGGAAAAGAGAAAAGAAGAATAACCAAGATAAAGATATCGATCTATATTAGGAAATGCTTTGTGAATGTCGTGAGAGAGATAAATGTTGCTTTTGGATGTAAAGAAGGGTTGTACAATTTGCTTTGTTTTGTGTATATATGACAACTAGAAGGTAGCATGTGCGTTTTGATCTTTTTTAGATTGTTATCACCAAATTCTTGGCTGGTGTTTGATATAGAATGAGTTGTTTTGGTGGCTTTGATATCTAGAGATTGTAGGAATTGTGATAGTCGAAAGGCATATGTGTGTTGCTATGGTTTTGATGCTTAATTCTTAGGTGTCAACTAGTGTAGAGTAACTGAATTGCTGCTACTTTGTGTTTTGAAAAATTGATTTGGATAGCTGGAAATACTTCTCAAAAGAAAAAGATAAGAATATGAAATTTCAAGAGGATTGGAAGTTTATCTTCCATTTTGGTGTGTTTTTGCTAGCTAGAGTAGAGAGGAGAAATTTCCAACTTTGTATTGTCCCAAGTTGACCAAAATTGAGAGAAATCTGTGAAGGGAGGTGATTGAATTATTTGAGAGAATTGAGAGTGAAAATTAGCCGCTAAATGGAACTAAAATTTTTGGTTTATTGGAATAATTGTGTAAGGCATTTTGATAAGGTTTTGTAAACTTCTCCAAGAGTGAATGTTGAGCACAAATTAGCTCTACATTCGGTGGCCAAAACTGGATGTTTCTAGAAAATTTCCAAAAGATAAATTCAAGGGGAAAAAAGATTTAAAGAAGATAATTGCAATATCTTTTAAAATAAAAGCTGGCTTTATCCAGCTCCATCCTAGAATTTGAAAATTTCAAATAAAAGGAATCCTATTGGCGGCTCAAATTGTATAGCTAGAGGATATTAGGTAAATAAAATTCTGGTAATTTAATCTTTAAGAAAATAATAATAAGATCAAATAGATATGTTTTAGGGATAAATTTTTTAAGGGTTGGCTAGATTAACAAGCAAACTAAGAGATCTTATTCGATAGAGTATTGAAATTTTCTAGAAGGTTAATTTAAAATTTATAGAAGATGCATAAGATAAATCTAAATTTCCTCAATCTAAATTAAAGGTAAAACACGATAAAATGAAAAAAAAAAAAAAAAGCACAGTAGCATGTTCATAAAATAGAGCACAAGCAGAAGAGCAGCAGAAGAAAAATTTTCAATACCTCTGCACGTTTTTACTGGTCTAAGGGTTGCTGGTACCTTGGTTTCAACCGCTTCTGGTTTTCAGATTGATTCTTCAGGCTATTGTCCTGCAAGCCGATGGCTTCTTCCAGGCATCAACGCAACTCCTCTTGGCTTTCGGAATATAACCCCGCCTGAAATGCCTAGTGAAAGCTATGGATAAAAAGGATGATCTTCCTACACTGATTGAATGCTATCAAGCATTAATCAGATAGGTTTCATGTCTCTGTTCTTGCTGTTGAAAAAGCATAAAGAACACACATAAGACAAGACGTGAGGCTTGAGGAAAAAAACAACCGTGCCTCTGTGAAAGACTCCACTGTTTAATTGAATCCCAACCGCCTTAATAATACGCTATTATTCGGGCATTCAAAAATCAAATAGAGGTGATCGAATCAAAGAAGCCCTAAGACCCATGTCATGTTAAGCCATTAAACAGGTCTATGGACCAATGGCCTAGTTCATTTGGTTAAACCTTTAATTTAATTTAATTATTCCTAGACTAATACAAGCCCAATAATTAAAGTAATTAAATAACCAAAATGGGCCAATATATAATTCTCCCTTTTTTAACCTTTTGTTTTATTCTAGCCTAATAAATAAATCAGGCTACTCAAATAAAATAAAATCAATTTTATACAAGACCAATCCCTCAACCTATACCCATCAGGACTTATGGGCTATTCTGAGCACCAAAAGGCACATCGCCTTGGCTATTAAAATAACTAAAATACCCTTGTTATCAAAATAGCTGTATTTTGTATTTTAAAAATTTCCTAATAGCACTATAAGGAAAAATTGACCTCAAGGACAATGTTGCGTTAGCAATGTCTCTGACCCATAGGTGTAATGACTAAAATACCATTCTACGCATCGTCATACATTTTGAGGGGAAGAGTGTACTAACACCTCTATAAAAGACACCTACCATCCTTAGACCTCTAGTCCAATGATCCATGACTCCTGGAATATTTCTGCTTTCCGAGGGAGCTATCATAAAGCAAACATCTAAATTATATTCCCCAAGGCCTTGGATGTTTAGATCATTTGAACAGTCACAAGGGGCGATATAGCGCAGAAGCTATCTTGTACTAGTCTATCTTAACTAACTTGTCATATATACCCAATATACAAGTATATCGGCTCTACGATAGAACCCCAACTATAGCATATCGAAGTACATGCTTCTAGCTTCGTAAGACCACCACTCATACTCAAGTGATAGAGTATTAGTCCACGCTGTAGTAGCAATAGTCTGGGTTTCTTCTAAATAGTAATTTTTTAGAAACCACTATTACAGGTCATGTTCTACGTATTCAAAATACGTTCATACTATGAAGTGAGTGGACCTACCCACTGGCTAAGAGTAAGACATTCCCTTTTTGGAATTCATAACACAATAACCTAAACATGATATGATTCCCATTCTTACCAATCGGTTAAGAACAAACGTTTATGTGTTAATTAACTTATGATCCATACCTTACTGTGAAAAACCACCATTCACATAGATCACTTACTTAAACACAATGGGTCATTTCCAAATGTTAATCGTACACAAATAAAATATAAATTCACAAACAAATCTTTGACAATAAATTCTTTTATTAATACATTCGATAATTACGTCAGAAACCTAGTCTGGAGGGCATACATTCCAACAAATAACACTTAACATTAAAAGGCTAGATTTTTAAGATATTTCCCCCAAGTGGTAGCTAGTATATCTTTTACCTTCATCCCAACTAAAATTCCTAGAGTAATTAGGATACTCTTGAAGTGTTTAAAACCCAAAAATCTGATTATAAGGAAATGTGCAAAAATAATTAATATTTGATAATTAAAAAATATTGCCATAAAGAGAAAATTCTGTTTTTTATCTCTACAATTCAAGAGTGACTTGAACTCCTAGATTTTAGGTATGGAAAAAAAGAGTTGCTGCTATTAAGGCTGATAATTTTTGCCAAAAGGGAAAATGGTAAAGGGAAAAGAAAATAATTTTGGTGAAGTTAGGATTTGATCTGGACTCACCAAGAGATAGTGTTCAAGCTTTAACCATTAGACCATATGTTCATATTTCCTAATAAATTTTCCGTCACCTCCTCCCTCGTATCTCTTATACCAATATAAATTCTAATTCCCAAAATAATTCTTCGATCCCCACCAAGGAATTTCTATAAGCATACCAGGCAACTCACAAACATATAATAAACACAAGCTCAAATATACACATAGAAATACACAATTCCACCAGCCACATAGATATATGTTTATAAATCTATATGCACATGCACAATGTCATATCAAGCTAATATTCCCCCAAGTACCAAGGGTAGGGTTAGAAAGGGAATTACAAAGTTTGCTAACTCTTGGCCTTCAAGAGTATTCCTGAACCTCGTATGTACTACTACCGGTGAAAGTAGAAATAGGGTGAATTAATTAGGAAGAAATTAGAAAGGCTTAGTTTTGGAAAGAACAACGGAAAAACAAAAAGGGAAAAGGTTGCCAAAATAATAATGTTGTGTTGGAAAATAAGACCTCAAAGACCATGTATTCTATATGAACATATTGCAATAAGATATTTATTCATTTAATTTAGTTTGTTTCATTTATTAGTGCACGGTTAAAAGTCCAAGTATGATAAGTAATGGTCTATGTGTTGGGTCGTTCTTCACAATAAAATAAAGACCATGGGTACTTATCAGACAAATAAAATTGTGTTCTTAGTCGTTTGATGAAACTGGGCATTTTATCAAGGTAAGACTATTATTCCATGATTTCTAATGAGGAGTGGCTTACCTTGAATCAGTGAGTAGTTCACTTGCATCATAGGTATAAGTGTATTTCAAATACATAGGACTGAACCAATGGTAGTGGTCTCTCATAAAGTACTATAATTATAGAGACAAGATTATATCTGCTATAACGAGGACGGATACCTTTATACTAGAGTATGAGTTGGTGATCTAACGAAGCTAAGGGTTTTATACTTTGATGTATATTAGGTGAGATTTCTTTTGTGAGATCAATATCCTTATATGTTGGGTGTATTACTCTAGTTAGTTAAGATGGACTCATGCAAAAGACTTTCTATGCTTCATTTAGTGAGGTTTAATCACCCCCTTGTTATTGTCCAAGATAATCTAAATAATTAAAGGCCCTAGGAACAAGACTCTAGAATGTGTGCTTTTAAGCAGTTTCCAATGGTAAGGAAGTACATTCAAGTGAGTCATAGATTATCAGACTAAAGATCTAAGGATGATAGATGTTTTTGAGATGAGTGTTAGTACATTTATCATGTTTCATTGGTGGGTGTAACATAGAAGGGTATTTTTGTCATTTCACTTGTGGGTTGAAAACATTGCTTTAAGTAATATTATTCTTGGGCTTAATATTTTCATATGCTGATAAATAAAAATATTTAAAATGATAAAATGCATCTATTTAATAGTAAGGGCATTTGGTCATTTTAGTAGCCATGAAGAATATAACTTTTGGTCCCTAGAGTAACTCAAGTTACCTTGGTGTTATTCAGACATAATCTGGGCTTAATGGATAGTTATTTAGAAGAGAAATAAAATCTATTCTAAGAATCCATTAAATTAATTAATTGGGCTAATATATGTTGATATATATTAAAAGTCTAATTAGAATTAATTAATTAGTCTTAGATTTTTAATACGACCCAGAAAAAATAATTAATTAATTAAGAGAATTGGGTTGGAATAAATTAATTAATTGGGTTGATATATGTTAACATAGACTAAGAGTCCAATTAGAATTAATTAATTAGTCTTGGGTATTTAAAGAGCTATAGAAAAGAGAATTAATTAATTCAGAGGGTTGGGCCGGTCTTGGACTAGTTTTTTAGCATAACGCCTAGCCCATTTAGGACTTGGTGATTTTGGCCATTAGGGTTTTGGAAGCCCTAAGGCTGGCCAAAATATAGGGGGAAAAAAATCTAGTGTTGGGTAATTTTTTTTCCTAGTGTGCCGCCTCTCTCTCCCTCTTTGGTTTTCGTCCTCCTCTTCCTTCTCCCTGGAAGAGCTTTTGATTATCCAAGAAGGTGCTATCAACAAGCTAACGCCTAGAACAAGATAGAGCCATACTCCAGAAGATGAAGAGAAGAATCTTGGAGACGTTTGATGCATAGGAGTAGAAGATTGGCGGGCATTCCTATTGAATAGCAAGCACCTTCTACTCCCCTTCTAACTCAAAAAGTACTAGTGCAACATGTTCCCACATTGGTTAATCTGCGACCAGCAAGGAAAAGTAATTATTTTCTTCTAGATGTAGCTCGGATTGATGAAAATTTTCCATTGCGTTTTTCCTTTAATGTTTTTCCATGATTCTTCAAGTGGTATCAGAGCCACGGTATTCATCTAGGAGCATGTACTAGGATTAAAACTAGAAAAAGTGGTTCCATTATTATTAAAAAATGAATATTTTGTGATTTCATATGATCCCTCATACATTGGTTTCTAGCTTTCAAGTACACCTTGCGGTTAAGGCATAGGATCATGAACTCCACTTTTTCCCTATTGTTTTTTTTTTTTAATAGATTCAGTGTATGCCTTGTGGTTAGGGGCATAGGAGCCTGTAAAGGCATGTTTTTTATGCCTGTTTTTCCATTTCTTTGTATTCCTTTAATTTGTAAACTTTTGGGACTGGAAGAACGTGATTGCTGGATTTTTTGAGGGCCTAAAGGTGGCTGAAAAACCTACAATTTTGCAGTTTTGTGGCGGTTTTTCAGCATTTTCATGCCTGTTTTGTGCAGAATTTTTCTGCACAGAAGGTGGATTTTTTCGAGCAGTTTTAGGTCACTAAAATGCTGGAATTTCACTGCAATGTGTGCAGGAAATTTCTGGGCAGTTTTGTGGCTGGTTTTTCGGCTTTTTTGGTGGCTGATTTGCGCAGATTTTTTCTATGCAGAAGCTGTTTTTTTCTAGCAGTTTTAGACACTAATATGCTAGAATTTTGCTGCAATATGTGCTGAGATTTAGCTGTGATGAATGCTGGAATTTTCAGGCAGCCTTGGTAGTCCTTCTTTAGTGCTTTTCAGGCATCTTATTGGGTACAAATGGTAGCTGAAAATTTTCTGCAATTTTGGACAAGAAGGGAGGAGCTAATTGTCCAAGAAATAGGGGTGCACCACTGAAATTTTGTTCCTCAATTTTCATTGATGTAATCATGTTTTGAAACCATTGTATAAGATTAATTTTCTACAATAGTTTTATTTATCCATGGATGAATAATTTGCATGAAAATAAATAGTAAAAGATGGAACCACCTTAGGATTAAACACGATCATTAATTTTTAGTACATGATGTTTAATCCATTATTTGGTCACTTAGGAATAAACAAATAGTTTGAGCATGAAAAAGTTTTCTTTTGGTATCATGCTTATTTCGTTTTTGTGTTTAAATACACGAGTTCTTGTGAGACCAAAGTCTCAATAGATAGGACGATTTTTGACAAAACGTTTTAATCTATGAAACTTTAAAAGAAAATAGTTCACAATTTATTCTCTCAAAGGATTTAATCCTTGACATAGAGAATAATATTAAAATTTGGATTTTTACTAAAGTTAATGAAACCATAAGATTATAAAAAATGCTTTACGGCATAAAACTCTATTTTCAATGAAATATTATGTGGGAGAGGGGTTCCAACGATCCCATGGCTTCCATCACAACTCTCATTAGTGGATTTCCTTGTGTCATTCTGAGCATAACCCCCATAGGATGGATTTCCAAAGTATCTAGAACTAATTGAAGAGTAAAATTAAAAGCCTAGGCTATTTTCTAGAATTGACCAACCTATATTGGAGGTTTTGGCATTAGATTACCCGTAGGAAGTGTGATTTAGTGGCCATCTTATCGATGGAACTTTTTCAAGATCATTACCTATTTTAGGCAATTTGATTCGTGATGGTTATGCACTTAACTTAGGATACTATTAATCTTCTTACGAAGCTTTGTTAGCTTTTCTAAAAGCCAAACTATTATATTATTGATAATGATTTTAATAGTTATCTATTATCAAAAAAATAATATAAAGAATGTGCTTTTTATTTCTTGAAAACTAAATGAATGTTTTTCGCAATATTTCAGAAATGTTTGGTTTCAATCCATTGTCAATTATTCTCAAGGATAATAAGTTGACAGCCCAAATTATGCGGACTGGAAGAGGTACCTGAACATTGTACTTACTGCCGAGGAGTACAAGTATGCTCTTACGGATCCCTATCCTGAGATTAGGGAAGAATCAATTGATTAGGAGCGAGAGGCTAAGAAGGTATGGAGCATAGCCGAAGAGATGGCTAAATGCTGTATGTTAGCTTCCATGTCTAGTGTGCTTTAATCTAAGCATGAGTACATGGCCACTACATATGATATTGATTTGTTATTACGTACTATATTTGCTAAAAAGAAGTGGCTCGTAGGGCAGAAAGCTCTTAGAGCAATCATGAACACTAGGATGACTGAGGGGATATTGGTTCAAGAGCATTTGCTCAAGATGAATGCTTACTTCGAGGAGGCAGAGGTCTTAGGTACAACGATAGATCCCGATAGCTAAATTGACATGGTTCTTGAAACTTTGCCTGATTCATATTCTCAGTTCAAGTTAAACTACAACATGAACAAGTTGAATAAGAATCTCACGGAGCTTATAAAAGAGCTACAGGCAATAGAGAAGATCATGAAGCTCATGTCAAAGGATTTTGTCTCTTGTTCTGCCTCTTCTTCTGGAATGAAGGCGAAGCCTAAGAAATTGAAGAAGAAGAAGGTCCAGAGCAACGTAAGGGCCCAGCCCAAGCCATCTGGTTAAGCCAAGCCTAACAGGAAGCCTAAAGGTAAATGTTTCAAGTGTGGCAAGAAGGGGCATTGGAAGAAAGGTTGTTTGGACTTTTTAGCCAAGCCTGCTTTAGGTTTTGCTCTATACCTAGAGTCTATTTTTAATGGTTGGATCAATATCCTCCTGGATAGTTGATTCTGGAGCTACTAATGATGTCTATAACTCTTTGTAGGGGTTCAGAAGGATAAGGAGACTCAGTAAGGGCGAGCATGGACTTCAAGTAGGCAATGCAGCAAGAATATAGGCTAAAGCAGCTGGAGATCTTGAGCTTATTTTTTATTTTAGTAGGAAGTTACTTTAACAAGATATTTTATATGTTTCTTATTTTAAACATAATTTGATTCAATTTTCCAAATTGATGAATCCAGGATATCCTTTTTTTTTTTTTTCCATTCTGGTGTTTCCATGTATGAAATCAAATTTGATTTTGCAGAATGAAATCAATTTTTCGTATATTTTCTATGTTCATTTTCCATTTAGCAAAAATGTATGGGAATCTTTTCTATATATATCCTATTCGAAATCAAGTAAACACTATTCAAACTAAACCTAAAAATAAAAAGAGAAAGGATGTATCAAACGACTCGTATTTATGGCATCTTAGATTAGGACAAATAAATCCCAATCAGATTCAGAGGCTAATCCATAATGGGCCTTTAGATTCATTAAGACTGGAAGAATGGCCTCGATGTAAATCTTGCCTTAAAGGTAAAATGACCCAAAGGACCTTTACCAAAAAGGCAGATAGAGTAATGAAAGTACTAGCACTAGTTCATACAGATGTTTGTAGTCCAATGACTACAGCAGCTAGAGTAGGCTATGAGTACTTCATCACTTTCATAAATGATCACACTTATTTTGGTTACATTTATCTGATGAGGTGCAAGTCTAACTCTTTTGATAAATTCAAGGAGTTTAAGGCTGAAGTGCAGTATTGAATAGGTAACGTAATTAAAACTTTGAGATCGGATCATGGTGGAGAGAACCTCCTCAGTGAGTTTATTGATTACTTGGTATATCACGGTATAGTATCTTAGTTAATTGTGTTTTAGACTCCACAGCAGAATGGAGTAGCTATGAGAAGAAATAGAACTTTGATAGAAATGCTTAGAAGTATGATGAATCACGCATCTCTTCCTATTTCTTTTTTTGGGTATGCCATAGAAACATCGGCATATATTTTTATCTTAGTACCTTCCAAATCAATACTTAGGACACCCTATGAGATGTGGACTAGACGAAAGCCTAGTCTGAATCATCTCAAGAAATGGGGTTGTCCATCTTATGTATTGGCAAAAGGAAGCAATCTAGAACCAAAATCAGAGTTATGCTACTTTGTTGAGTATCCAAAAGGAACAAGAGGTGGATATTTCTATCATCCTCAAAAGCATAAATTACTTATTAGTTCTAATGCTAGATACTTAGAGAATGAACAAGTTATATCTATCCCGGGTTCAAGCAAAATTCTAGTTAGATGAGAAGTTGGTTACTGATTCAACTTTAGGTACTTTTAACACCCCAATCGAGGAACCAAGAGAAACACAATTGGATGTTCCTATACAAATTGAGCCTCATTGTAGCAGGAGAATCACAAGAGTTCCAAAAAGGTGGACCGGGGAGATCTATGATCTAGTCTCTGATCATTAGGAACAAGATCTCACTAGATACAAGAAGGCCATTGTTGATGCTAACACAGACAAATGGCAACTAGCTATGAATGCCGAGGTTGAGTTTTTGTACCTCAATCAAGTTTGGGATCTTGTCACTACGCATAATGGGACAAAACCCATTGGGTATAAATGGGTATATAAGAGGAAAAGAGATACGGATGGAAAGGGTAGAACCTATAAAGCAAGGTTGGTTGTTAAAAGTTATACTAAAAAAAAAGAAATCGATTATGAGGAAACTTTTTTGCCAGTAGTCATGCAAAAGTCTATCCCAATTATCTTAGCCATTGCATGTCACCATGACTACGAGATATGAAAGATGAATATCAAGACAGCCTTCTTAAATGGCTATCTTACTAAAGACATCTATATGTCCCAGCCAGAAAGTTTTATTGGTAGAGGTAAAAAAACAAATGGTTTGTAAGCTTAAGAAGTCCATTTATGGACTAAGCAAGCGTCACGAGCATAGAACATTCGTTTTGATGAAACTATGAAAGCTTATAGTTTCATTCAAAATGTGGATGAACCATGTGTGTATAGAAAATTCGATAGTGGCAAAGTGATTTTCTTGGTACTTTATATGGATGACATTCTACTTATTGAAAATGATGTGGGGACATTGTCATTCGTTAAGGTTTAGCTATCTAGTTATTGTAACATGAAATAGGGAGAAGCTAGCTACATTCTAGGTATTAAGCTTCATAGAGATAGAAAGTAATGAATGTTATACTTATCCCAGTTTGCTTATATTGACAAGATATTAGTCAAGTACAACATGGACTAATGTAAAGGGGCTATCATACCCTTTGGAGATGTATTATCCTTATCTTCCAAGCAATGTCCTCAGACACAGGAAGACAAGCAAAAAATGAGCAGGATCCCTTATGCTTCAGTTGTAGGAAGTCTCATGTATACTATACTTTGTACTAGGCCAGATATCTGCTTTGCAGTAGGCATGCTTATTAGATATCTGTCAAACTCAGGGAAAGCCCACTGGCAAGCCATAAAGCATATATTTAAGTATGTCAAAGAAACGAGAGATTATATGGTTATATATCGTGCTGATGATTTGGTTCCTACCAGTTATACAAACTCAGACTTTTAGGCAGGTAAAGATAAAAGAAAATCCACTAGTGGATATGTCTTGACTTTGTCTAGAGGAGATATTTCATGGAGAAATATCATGCAATCTTACATTGCTGATTCTACAATGGAAGTTGAGTACGTTGTTGCTTCAGAGGCTTCTAAAGGAGCTGTGTGGCTCCAAAATTTCCTCATAGAACTTGCAGTAGTACTGCACATGGATAGGTCTGTCACCATTTATTGTGACAACTCTGGAGCAGTGTCACAATGCAAGGAACCTCGAAACCATAGGAACAACAAGCACATAGAGAGGACTATCATCTCATCTGAGAGTTCATCTGGAAATGGATGATAGTGGTTGATCAAATTTCCTCTATCAACAATCTGGTGAATCCCTTTACCAAGCCTTTGATAGAAAAGATGTTTCGCAGACACTTAGATATCATAGGGGTAGGCACTTATCGACTTTCTTAGTCATTGTAGTGTAAGACAGAGATTGTTAGAAAGTATGCCCTCAAAGACCTTGCATTCTGTATGAACATATTAAAATAAGATGTTTATTCTTTTAATTTAGTTTGTTTCTAATATTATTGCATAGTTAAAGGTCCATGTATGCCAACTAATGGTTTATGTGTTGGGTCATTCTTCACAATAAGGTATACACCATGGGTACTTATCACACAAATAATATTGAGTACCTAGTCATTTGATGGAACAAGGTATTTCAATAAGGTAAGACTATTATGCCACGATTTTTAATAAGGAATATTTTACCGTAGTAATAAGCGTATTTCAAATATTGAGTTCTGCAATCACAATATAGTCATAAGCGTATTTCAAATATGTAGAACTGGACTAATAGTAGTAGTCACTCTTAAAGTACTATAATTATAGAGATAAGACTACTTCTACAGCATGGATGAATACCTTTATACTTGAGTATGAGTTGGTGGTCTAGTGAAGCTAAGGTTTTTATACTTTGATGTATGTTGGGTGAGATTTCTTTTGTGAGATCAATATCCTTGTATATTGGGTGTATTACTCTAGTTAGTTAAGACGGACTCATGCAAAAAAGTTTCTATGTTTCATTTAGTGAGGTTTAATCACCCCCTTATGATTGTCCAGGATAATCTAAATAATCTAGGGCCCTGGAAACGTAACTCTAGAATGTGTACTTTTGGATAGTTTCCAATTGTAAGAAAGTGCATTCAAGTAAGTCACAGATTATCAGATGGTAGATGTTTTTGAGATGGGTGTTATTATATTTATCCTGTTTTATTGATGGGTGTTACATAGAGGGGTATTTCTGTCATTTCACCAATATGTCGGAGACATTGCTTTAAGAAGTATTATTTTTGGGGTTAATATTTCCATATGGTGGTGAATAGAAATATTTAAAATGATAAAATGTGATTATTTAATAATAAGGGCATTTTGGTCATTTTAATAGCCATGAATAATATGCCTTTTGGTCCCTAGAGTAGCTTAAGTTACCTGGGTGTTGTTTAGGCACAATTTGGGCTTAATGGATAATTATTTGGAAGAGAAAAAACTAAGAGTCTAATTAATTAATTAATTGGGCTAATATATGTTGATATATATATTAAGAGTCCAATTAGAATTAATTAATTAGTCTTGGGGTTTTAATATGGCCTAGAAAAGTTAATTAATTAATTAAGAAAATTGGGTTGAAATAAATTAATTATTTGGGTTGATATCTATTGACATATATTAAGCATCCAATTAGAACTAATTAATTAGTCTTGAGTATCTAAAGAGGCCCAGAAAAGATAATTACATAATTTAGATAGTTGGACCGGTCATGGACTGGTTTTTTAGCACAACGCCTAGCCAATTTAGGACTTGGTGATTTCGGCCATTAGGGTTTTGGAAGCCCTAAGGCAAGCCAAAGTATAGGGGGAAAAAAACCTAGGGTTGGGTAAATTTTTTTCCCTAGTGTGCCACCTCTCTCTCCCTCTTTGGTTTTCATCCTTCTCTTCATTCTCTCTGGAAAAGCTTTTGATTATCCGAGAAGGTGTTCTCTTCAAGCTAATGCCTAGAACAAGGAACAACCATACTCTGAAAGAGGAAGAGAAGAAGCTTGGAGACATTTGATGCGTAGGAGTAGAAGATTGGCAGGCATACCTGTTGAACAGCAGGCATCCTCTACTGCCCTTCTAATGCAAGAAGTACCAGTGCAACCTATTCCCACGTTGGTTAATCTGCGACCAGCAAGGAAAAGTAAGTATTTTCTTCTAGATGTGGATAAAAAAAATAAAAAATTCCACTGCGTTTTTCCATGGTTCTTCATGTTGTTACTTCTATTTTCAATATGAGTTAAAAGCAAACACAGTAGAATGCACTTTCCGCGTTAAAACACATCATCTTCTTAATTCTCCATAAAATCAACCGTCGAAACTTCCTTTCGTTTTTCTTTTCCATACACGGCTACGAGGGTTACCAAAACCCTTTAACCATCTTAATCAAACCCTGGCAGGCTAAGGTTTGACCTAATCTATGTAATAAGCCCAAGACATTTATATTAGCTCATTAATTAATTAATTAATTCTATTGGGCTGAATATAAAATTACCCAAGACAATTAACTAATAAACCGATTTAATTAAATTGTCCTAATACAATATTCTACCCTGAATAAATAATTAATTGGACTCTTAGAATAAATATTCTATTCACTCATGAAGCCTATACAATAAATAAATTTACTAAGGTTTTTGAGCTATACTGAGGACCAAAAGACATATTATCCTTGGCTACTAGAATGATTAAAATACCCTTGCTAACAAATATTTATATTTTATCATTTGAAATATTTAACTTATCACTATATGGAAATATTAACCCTAAGAATAATATTACAATTGCAGTATCTTCGACCTGCAGGTGCAATGATGAAAATAACCCTCTACATAACACCTACCATTAAGATAGGAAAATGTACTAACACCTTTCTCAATAATATATATCATCCTTTGATATCTTGTTCAATAATCCCAGACTTCCAGTATGTATTCACTTATCATAGGGAGCTACCTAAAAGCATACATACTTAGTCACGTTTTTTAGGGTCCTAGATTATTTGTATTATCTGGGATAATTACAAGGGCATGTCTTAACTAAGTGAAACATAAAAACTTTATTGTATAAGTCTATCTTAATTCACTAGAGTCATACACCCAAGATACATAGTTATTGCCCTTGCAATAAAACCTTACATATCATACATCAAGGTGTACAAGTCTAGTTTCATTAGACCACCAACTTATACTTAAGTTTTAGGGTACTCATCCACGTAGTAGCTACAATAGACCAATCTTTATTTATTTTAGTACTTTTATAAAGATTATTATCGTATGGTCTAGTTCTACGTATTCCAAATATGCCTATACTATTGTTGTGAGAGGATTACTCACTAGTTAAAAGTAAACTATTCCCCACTTGAAATCATAGTATAATGATCTAAACCTTGATAAAGTGCCCAACTTCATCAATTGATGAACAACATTTTTTGCTTCTGTGTTAGTAATCCATAATCTACACCTTATTGTGACAATATAACTCGATCACATAGATTACCTACTAACACATTTAAACCTTAATATGCAAATGTATCTAAACAAATAAAAATTAATGAATAAAATATTTTATTAATTTCCAATATATAGAAATACATAGTCTATTTTGGGGTGACATTCCAATAGCATTTCGTTCGTAAATTGGTAGGAACAGTATTCCCTCCCAATTACCAACAGATTACTATCTGACATAGTTACCAACTACTCATATTTGTTAGTAATTGGTTGGTAAATATTTTCCCACATTTTCACTAATATTCCCAATAGATTAATAACAAAAAATCACCAATAGAATACACACATTGGTAACCTGCTGGTAATTAATTGAAATGTAATACATTCTATATTTGTTGGGAATTTGTTGGTCATGTGTTGTAATTTACCAACTCAACTTAGCTTGTTGGGAATGGTCTATTGGCAATCAACATTTTTCTAGTAGTGTATCTAATACCCCTCGATGAAGCATTCCTCAACCTAATTATTCTAACTCAAAATTAAACTGCAAATATGTCATGTACTAAGAAGAAGTAAATTCATATGGCATGTTCAATCAAATAAAGGACATATATAGATATTTCATGTAGCATACACCACATGTAATCATAAGGGCATTCCAAACAACATTCCCATTATACACACATAATTTACCAATATAATAGAAGATCACAAATCTCCAAAGTATGATTATCAAGATCCTAAATCCCAGAAAAAATCTGCATTCCTAAACTCTTGCTCCTACTAGAATAACATAACTCTACCCTTCATATCAGAACTAAAATAGTTTAAATTGAAAGATTAGAATGGGTATCAAGATCTTGTATCTATTTATCACATCTAGTCTTATACAACTAAGGAATCTCACTCAAGCATACTTATCAAATTCTCCAAAATACATATCTTTGTCAACACAGACTTTTCTTATAGCCTTATCAATGTTATCATCATTTTAACATACAAGTGTAAAATTACCTCACATGTCAACTATTTAATACCTATTAAGGTCTCAAGTTCAAATCATCATTAGATGAGCTCAAACTCGGATATCCATAATCATACATAAATTCTAAATCTCTAAAATCTAAATGATAGGGGCTAAATTGGTAATACTTTGCTTAGTTATTTGAGGTTCTTTTGTAATACATTTTGTGAAATAACTAGTCACATTCTTTCATATTTGAGATTTTACCCTTGGAAAGGTATTTTGGTCATTATCTCAGGATTTTGGGTAAAACAAAGCAAAACCGTCGCGAAACAGAGCAAAGGCGGCGCCAGCTGTAAGGCTGGAACCGGCGTCGGCTGCACTCTGGACGTATGCGCACAATTTGGAGAAAAATCAATGGACAAGTGGAGAAACAAAACCAAGACGGCGCCGCCTGTGGTTTGTCCCTGAGGTGGGGTTGCGATCTTTCTACGCGTTTTTTGAAATTTGAAGAGTTTTAGCAGCTTCCAACTTCTACTCGGCCAAAAAATTTGTACCCCCAAGTTTAGGCACCTCTTAAGCCTATAAATAGATGGAAAACACAAGGAAAAATGGGAGAATTCATTGATCACCATAGAAAATCACTCAATCCAAGGAGAATTCTTCAAAGTTTAAAGGGGGTTGATGGGTGTTTCGATTTATTAATTTCATATTCTGTTGGCAATTGACTTGTTGGACCAAAGGGGGTTGATTGTTTAAAGAACTGGAAATTGAAGATTAATTGATGTTTTCTAAGACCAAGGGTTCATTGATTAATTTCAAGTTCTAAATTCGCCGAGACCAAGGGAATTTAATTAAGGATTGTGTTTAATGCGTCTTTTGGATGAATTAGTTGAGACGAACCAAGTGATTCTAATTTATCTAGAAGATAGTGATTTCATGGATTGACCATCAAAGTGAGTCTACCTTCATCCTTCATGGTGCCAAGAGAATGATTGGTTATGTTAATAGTTAAGTTCTTTAAGATCATGTTTGTCTAAACAATGGCTTGAATTACATAAATCTACATCCTTGACACATACATATTTTTATTTTTATTTTATTTTTAATTTTCCTTTTATTTATTTTTCACTTTATTAGGTCGGTTAAACAATGAAAGAAGGGTAATTAATGTCTACTTGTTCCTTGAGGATCGACACTTTTTTTAACCATATGCTCAGTTAATGAAGAGTACCCTTGCTCATATGTGTGATTTGGGTTTAATGTTTTAATTTAAACTTGATTGGAAATGTGCTTAGTTTTGTATGATTTTTATACCCATGTCTAAATGCATCAAGTTTTTGGAGCCATTGCCGGGGAACAATAGCATGAAAGCTTAGATTTTATTGATTTAACCATGTCAATATGTAAATAAGTAAATATGTAAATATATGTTCCTTGTATAAAGAAGTTCCATATTTTGTTGTTTGTATAATTGTATTTTAATTTCACTGTATATTGTAAATATGCAATTAGGTAGATGCATGTTCATAATAACTACTTTGTCCTTGTATCTTTGTATATACTGTATATTTAGTTATTTAATTTTACTAACCTAATGTTAATGTGGAATATGTGTAATCCTTGTATTTTGAATTGGATGATTTTTTTCATCTATAATTTTTAGTCAATACTAACTCTTCTTATTTTTCAGGTTTGGACTTTTAGCTAACATGATATTTTCGACGAACTGAATTTATTTATTTCTTTATTTAAAATTTTTAATCTTAGTCTAATATATAATTTAAGAATTCATGGTCATGCATTCAATTAGGATAGTTTTTAGTTGTCAAAAAAAAAAAAAAAAAAAAGAGAGAGAGAGCATTAGTGTATTGATTGGCAAAATTACAAGCTAACATTGATGTTTTTGGTTAGACGTCATTAGAAGTATTAGTGAATTCTTGTGTAGCCAATACAAATTCATTCCTTTAGGGGCATGATGAAGCGTCCCAACAATTGTGCGATTAAAGGAAACACTTAGTTAAGATTGTTGAGGAGAATCATAAGTTCATGCTGGCCCATACATTCGAACAAGAGAATCTCCAAGGAGAAATGCTATGAGGGACAATTACCTAATGTGGGAAGGGAGGTATCCAATTCTTCTCTATGTGCTAATAATCCTAACCTCTCTTTGTCACATGATTTCCTAGGTTCCTCTCTTTTCTTGGAGAATATGGGTCTAAATGATACTGTGTTAAATTTATCATGCCTCAAGGAGTTGGATCTCTCAACTCTACATCATAAGAAGCCCTTTGAGGATGTTGACAAATTCTACCCTTCACTCCAATTTCAGGGAGGTAACTTATTTTTTGTAGACCATGCCTAGAAAAGTAAGGATTTTTTTATCCCATCTTCAGGAACTCAATAGCTAAGTTCTAAGGGGAATTTCAATTATAACAAATCTTTCAAAAGGTTAAAAGGTGATTTCAAGCTTGATACATTCTTTAGAAATCATGTGTACTTATAGGTTGACAGCAATATTTGTGTGTCTAAAGAAATGTTAGAGAAAGAGGTTTATGTGTTTTACTTTAGTAAGAAAAATTATTTTCATAAACCTTCTATTTTTCAAAAATATATGTTCATTCTACATTCATCATGCCTATCATTTATTTTGAGCTTTAATTTCTTTTCAAAAGGTTTAATGAGGAAGCATGATGAGTGTGAAAAGTTTTTGTTTTATTTTTTATTTTAGTCTTTTTCTTTAGCTTGTTTTCTTTTATTTAGGTTTATTTTTATTTTATTATTATTTTCTTTGTGCTTTTCTTTGTGTTTTATTTTATAGGAATAAAGTCCTCTTGGACAAGCCCTTCTCTTTACCTCAAGCTTGGCCATCTATTGGAGCATTATTGCACTTGGGAAGTATTACTTAAACTTTCTACCCCTTTATTATTTTTGGTACCTTTGGAGATGCTTTTTGGTGTTTATCTTTTGCCAAGGAGGACATTGTCCAATTTAAGTGGGGGGGGGGGGGGAGTGGTTTGGTGATATACTTTGTCCAAGTTTTTATCAATTATCTTGGTGTTTTCTTAGTGGTGAGCTACTTTAGAAAAATTTGGTTTAAAAGTTCTCAAAATTTAAAGATTTAGAAGAGTGAAACTTTTGGAGCTAATTTGGAATGGAAGTTTGTTTTTCTTATCTCTTCTCCTTTTATATTTTTGGTCCCATGGTATTGTTTGTTCTGGTTATATTTATTTGGCCATTAAGGACAATGTCCATTTTAAGTGTGGGGGAGTGGTTTGATTGACAAGTCTTCTTTGCATATTCTTTAGCTTTCTTGGGAGTAAACAATTTTTGTTGTGAAATTCTTCAAAATTTTTTTATTTTCTGGAGATTTCAAGCTGTATTTTTTTAGTGCATATCTTTATGATGGATTATAAAGCATATCTTCTAGATCATTTATGGCTTATGCATGACTTTTTGCACTCACTTGGACAAAGTAGTTCTTGATCAAATGCTTTGCATTATTCTTGAACCTGTTTTTCTCTAAAATTCATAGAACATTCTAGAATTTACTTGAATACCTCTTGAGGCGAAATAAGAAAGAAATTCATGATTTAACTTAGGGATGACGGTAATAGGTCTTCTTTGGATAGTTTGAGCTTTTCAAGCCTACCTATTGTTATATTATCCATAGTGCCTATTTTGAGCCTAAATTGGTGATTTCTTTCTTGGAAACCCATCACGATATTTTGTCCATCACTTGTGCTGAGAGTTTGTATAATTTCCAAATCTTTATGCTCTAGAAGGATGAAAGTATATGTATGTTGGAAAAAAAAATGCAGGGATGGAGATCATGACTTGTTACTTTCAGTCATGGATCAATTACGAGTGGAGTTGGAAAAAGAATAGAAGTGGAATAGAAGGAAGAAGTTGGAAAAAATTGAGAAATAAGTGTTAGTGTTGTGCCCTAGAGGCAATCACTTGTACCATGTATATTGCATATTAAATTAATAAGAGGCATTCTTTATCTTTCAGTTTGATTGTTATATCTAAATGTGTGTACAAACCGTTAGATAAAGTCCCTAGTACAAAACAGTGTTAAGGAAATCATGATAGAGATCATGATGTGAGATTCCTACTACACTATGCAGTGTTTGTACTTAAATAATCCCCAGTCATAGTATTAATAAGATGAGACATTATTAATACGCCAAGACCGGCACATGTTATATCTCTTGATTGGATCAAGCGGTGGTTCTCATATCCGTGGGTATTAGGATACTCAGGATTAACATGTGCATGCTTGTTTTGAAACAAGTTCATTGGATGACCTAGCTACGAGATAATCACTTGGATAACTATTTAGTGCCAGTGATAGAATCTCATTATAGCAAGTGCAAGTATCCATAGACTTGAGATCTCCAAGGTACTTTGTTTATCGAGCGTTGTACTTTGATTCTAATCTTTGGAGTCTTATCTGGGACCGCCTATGGGATGGATATTGGGTACAACGTAAAGTAAACGAAAGTAGTTGAGATGGTCAATAAAGGATTCACCACTCCTAATAGTAGGAGAGTATATCTCAAGGCCACTTGTAGAAATCATTACTCATGAAGTCCTTGGCCAAGGCGACTATGTGATGGAAATGGTTCCAATTGATACACATATCGAGTAATGGATTTCTTGAACAAGTACTAAAATATTCGGGCCAGAATTAATAATATTCTGGAGGGAGTTGGCACTAATTCCATGCTTTAGACCGAATGAGATATTGTATGTTGAAAGGAGTTTATTACACTGATAAGAAAGTATTGAGCTGAAAAATATGAGAAAGAAGAAAAAAAAATGAGAGGAAGTGAAAAAAGAAAACAACAAGCTACTAGAAAGAAAAGTGAGTGAAAAAGAAAAGAACAGTAGCAGTGAAAACAAAAGAGGAGTAAAAAAAGAGAGAATTGAAAAATAATTGGAAAAAAGAAGAGCAAAAAGATCACAGAAGGGATGGTAAGTGAACTATAAAAGTAAGTTCATATAAAACACTTAACACCATTGCTGGAAAATTGAGTGATCTTGTGAGAAAAAGAGTTGATGATAAGAAGAGGTGAAAGAAAAAAAAGAACAATGCAGGATTTGCTTGAAATGCATAAGGGTTGTCATATAAAGTTATGGTTTGATTGATTCTTGGAATAGGAGAGCAAGAAGAGTTGGGAATTATAGGTTTATTTTGGTTACCATTTTCTTACTTACTCTCAGTTTTCTTTGACTTTTGCTGTTCCTATATCCTTCGTTCGCTAAGCTACATTACAAACCTTTAGCCTTACATTACAAGCTTAAAAGTCCTACTTGATCTAAGTGGAATCATGATATGTCTTGGATTAGTGGAGATAGTGTATGAAAAGTAAGCTTATGGAATGCATATTTTTTTTAAACTGACTTCTTTCTAATGGTTTGAGAATATTATAAAGTATTGAGATAGTTCTACTAAGCCATTTATCACTATACAAGTCTTGCACTGGTTGTGAAAGATTTGGTATCATATGCTTTATGTTCATGAATAAAGAAAGCAATGAAGATATGGTTTTAGAATTGATTGAGTGATTAAAACCATGTGCTTTTCCTACTTGTTCTTGATACTTTACTTAAGGACAAGAAAAGAGCTAAGTGTAAGGGAATTTGATAGGGGCTAAATTGGTTATACTTTACTTAGTTATTTGAGGTTCTTTTATAATACATTTTGTGAAATAACTAGTCATATTCTTTAATATTAGAGATTTTACCCTTAGAAAGGTATTTTGGTCATTATCTAAGGATTTTAGGTAAAATAAAGCAAAATCGTCGCGAAACAGAGCAGAGGCGGTGCCGGCTGTAAGGCTGGAACCGGCGCCGGCTGCACTCTGGAACGTATGCGCACAATTCAGAGAAACATCAGCGGACGAGTGGAGAAATAGAACCAAGGTGGCACTGGCTCCAAAGGACCAAGGCGGCGCCGGCTGTGGTCTGTCCCTGAGGCGGTGTTGTGATCTTTCTACGCATTTTTGGAAATCTAAAGAGTTTTAGCAGCTTCCAACTTCTACGCGGCCAAGAACTTTGTACCCACGAGTTTAGGCACCTCTTAAGCCTATAAATAGATGGAAAACACAAGGGAAAATGGGAGAATTCATTAATCACCATAGAAAATCACTCAGTCCAAGAAGAATTCTTCAAAGTTCAAAGGGGGTTGATGGGTGTTTTGATTTATTAATTTCATATTCTGTTGGCAATTGACATGCTGGACCAAAGGGGGTTGATGGGTGTTTCAATTTATTAATTTCATATTCTATTGGTAATTGACTTGTTGGACCAAAGGGGGTTGATTGTTTAAAGAACTGGTAATTGAAGATTAATTGATGTCTTCCGAGACCAAGGGTTCATTGATTAATTTCATGTTCTAAATTTGCCGAGACCAAGGGAATTTAATTAAGGATTGTGTTTAATGCATCTTTTGGATGAATTAGTTGAGACAGACCAAGTGATTCTAATTTATCTAGAAGATAGTGATTTCATGGATTGACCATCAAAGTGAGTCTACCTTCATCCTTCATGGTGCCAAGAGAATGATTAGTTATGATAATGGTTAACTTCTCTAAGATCATGTTTGTCTAAACATTGGCTTGAGTTACATAAATCTAGATCCTTAACACAGACATATTTTTATTTTTATTTTTTTTTAATTTTCTTTTTATTTGTTTTTCACTTTATTGGGTCGGTTAAACATTGAAAGAAGGGTAATTAATGTCTACTTATTTCTTAAGGATCGACACTTGTTTTAACCCTATGTCAGTTAATGATGAGTACGCTTGCTCATATGTGTGATTTGGGTTTAACGTTTTAATTTTAACTTGATTGGGAATCTGCTTAGTTTTGTATAATTTTTATACCTAAGTATGAATGCATCACTAAAGTAAGTCCCAATTATAGGGTTAACGTAACCTAGGCTCTGACAAAGCTTTTCCATATCTTAGTCTAGCTCACACTTGGGTTATTACACTTTCGAGTTGAGAAGAGAGATGAGCAGAGGAGGACGAGATTTCTGAGTAGACAATCATGGAGTATTACAATTCCGAGATCATTTGTTTGCGCTCGTAGAGGCAGGGTTGAGAAAGAAGATCTTGGAGGAAGCCCATGGAAGCAAGTACACGATACATCCTGGGGAAGTAAAAATGTATCAAGATTTGAAAGGAACATTTTTCTGGCCTATAATGAAGAAGTATGTGGTGAGGTATGTTTCCACTTGCATAACATGCCAAAAAGTTAAAGCCGAGCACAAGATGTTCGCAAGAATGTTGCAACCATTACCAATACCCGAATAGAAATGGGAAGTAGTGAGAATAGATTTTGTCATTGGACTTTCTATGGTGAAAGGCCAAAAAGATGCAATATGGGTAGTGTTGGACAGATTGACTAAGACAACACATTTAATACTGGTAAATGTAAGGGATTTCTTAGATAAGTTGACTAAGGTCTATGTGCATGATGTAGTGATACTATATGGGCTACCTTCAAGCATCGTGTCAGATCCGGATCCAAGGTGTACTTCATAGTTTTGGGGGAAATTCCAAGAATCTATGGGATCTAAGTTAAAGTTTAGCACAATAGCTCATCCTCAAACAGACGGGTGATCAGAAAAGGTCATTCAAATTCGAGAGGACATGTTAAGGACATGTGTAGTAGACTTTAGTTATAAATGGATTGAATGTGTGCCTTATGCTAAGCTAGCCTACAATAATAGTTATCAGGTATCGATTGGAATGGTGTCATATGAGGCGTTGTGTGGAATAAAAAGCCAAGTAGCATTATATTAAGGATGGACAGAAGATAGGCAGATTAGTAAAATAGGAGGGGTGTGCATACATGAGATGACAGCAAAGGTGAAGCTGATAAGGGAAAGGTTAAAGGTAGCACATAGTCAGTAAAAGAGCTGCGCTAACAATAGAAGAAGAGAATTGAAGTTCTAAGTAGGGGATGAGGCATTCTTGAAGTTGACCTCTACTAGGGGGATATTGAAGCATCCGAAAGGAGGGAATTAAGTCCGAGGTGTCTTGGACCATTTTCGATTATCTAGAGGATTGAATCGATGGCATATTGCTTGGATTTACTAAAGGGTTTAACGGGAATACATAATATGTTCCATGTATCACAATTAAAGAAATACCATCCTGATTCGGAGCATGTACTCAATGAGGAACCATTGATTTTTCAACCCAATTTGAGTTATATTGAGAAGCCAATAAAGATAACAGACAAGAATATTAAGACCCTGCAGAATAAGCAAATTCCAATGGTGAAGGATTTTTTAGGATCACGAGGTTGCGCAAATGCTACCTAGGAGACTGAAGAATGGATAAGATGAAAATATCTCGAGATATTTTAAGGTATGGACTAGTAGGAATTTCAGGGCAAAATTCTCTGAAGAGGGGAATGATGTGATACCCCATCTAAAGTACACCTAGAAGTAGGGTATGTGTGACATAAATAGCATGAGCATGCTTGTATGTGGACATATTCGGTGTGGTATAGAAGAATTATGTGAGCTTGTTGTGTGGAAAAAATGTTGTGCATATGATGATGGATTTAAGTGTAGGATGGCATTAACTAAAATAGTTGAGGCAAGTAATTATTAGAAAATAAATAATTGATTTTTTTGTCCTTGTCATACTTGAGCAATTTCTTTTATTTATATCCATTATATACTCATTATACGGTTGTTTTATTTAATTGCTTATGTATTAAATTTTACGAAGTAATTAAATATAAGATTAGCAAGAATTTCCTTTTTAGTTTATTTTGCTTACACTACAACAAAAAATGGCTTTTGTGACATAGTTTTAATGACATATTTTTTTGAATGTTAAAATAAATATTTATTATGACATTTACTATTAAACACAATTTACAAATATAGTTCAATAACGTACTTTTAAAATAGTATGAAATTAAATGTAATAATAAATATATATAATTACACTTATTATATGTCAAATTTATAGTATAATATTTTTTTAAAAAAGCTTAATTTGTAAAATTATTTATAGGCAAAAGACTTGGCCAAAATTTACAGTTATAAGTCAGGAAATTTTGACCAAAAAAAAAAAAAAAAAAACTTTCTTGGCCAAGAAAAACTTAGGCTAAATTTTGACATAGCCAGGGAAAATGGCACTAAAATTATATGCCAAAATTTGCCTAATTGTTTTTCGCACCAAAATTAGCTTTCTTCTTTTGCCCGACATCGTTCTTTTGCTACTGCCGGTCATCACTCTTACATGAAACCCTTGCGAGGCAAAGCAAATAATAATATTATTAAGTATAAACAGCAAAAGTCTCCTAAGCTTTTAGAGAGAAAACCTTGAAGCACCTGTCTGACCACTGTGACTCGGCATAATCTCTCTTGAAAACACTGATGTGAAAACGATTGTGAAGAATAAATCTCGGTAAGTCTGTTACATGAGTTTGAATAGTACGTGTATACAAAGTGCCAAAACATTTGTAAAAATAAATTGGCAAGTCATAAACAATGCACATAAAGGGTAGGTTTTACTAATTTGTATATTTGTCTGAAATAAATCCTCACTGAATAAGCAGTCCAGCCATCCACCCACACGTTGGGCTCCATGAGAACCACAAAATGGCCAAGGTACCACACATGCACCTTGTCGGACCGGATTACTCGTTGGAGTATTAAGTCAAGGTGAGTGTACAATCACAAGAACGAGATCTCATCTACTGCAATAGAAACCTTATAAATTGTCCATTTAGGAATATAAATAATACCATACAGTACAAATGCCAGCTCAAGACCTAGACCTTAACATTGTCGCCTTTTCAGCGAGTTCTGTCTGCAGAGTGGCCTCTGTGGAAAGGCTTACCTTCAACTTCTCTGAAACTAATGTGTTAACTGCCCACAATCCTGATGAACATAGTAATCATTCCTAATTCACAATGTTTCTGACACTTGGCTTTATACTTTTCGTTTTTCTCTAAAAGAGAGTTTTCTAAAAATTTGTGAAAGAATAGTTTTCTTGATAAAATCATTGGGTTTGACAAAACTAATTTAGAAATAATCCATCCCATTTAACCAAACCATGTAGTTCAACAATAGCTTTTTACAAGCTTACAACATGAGCTTGCCATCACAACATTTAACAAAAGAGTTTATGGAAGACTTGTAGTCGCATGGACAAGCAGGTAAAGTCACTTTGCTTGCTTTGCTCAAGTACTCATCTGATTAAACCATGTAATATCACATGAGTCATTAATTCAAACATGCTCTAATATTTTAGCTGCAACAATTAGCAATCACTATTTAATTCCAAATGAAACTACAAGTCCCCAAAGTCATATGCCATGACCATATGTTCATCCCTCTAATAGACATCATTAAACCTTCACCGTAAGGGTGGGTATTCCGCCACTTGCAACAGCGAGTAATGATGTCCGATCATCTCTTCTATGGTGATCGTCCCGGGATTAAGCAAGGAAAGAAGAAGAAAAGCTACCTCCTTTGCTCATCTTGACAGAAAATTAAAGAAAGAAGATGAAATCAGCCTCTATGAGCGTTTAAGAAAGGAAAAAATCATTGAAACAAATCCAGGGAAGGTTGAAAGGATTTTTGCTTGTAAATTAAATGATTTTTGCTCAGGTATTGCTCTTAGATTTTTAATTTAACATGGAGTTATTATTTTGAGTCACCCAATGCCTTAGAATAGAGAGATGTACTATGCTTTAGGGTTAGAAGATTGGTTTAGGAGTTGAATGATGGTATTTAGAAAGACTCTGTTTTGTATTCTGTGGGCAGTGGGTAAAGGTGGGCTTGTGATGTCTCCCCTTCTGTAGGAATTTACCAATCAGTTTAAGGGGAAAAAATAATATGCGATTTGCTCCCTTGTCTTGTGGCCGTCTTTAGTCAGATAAGGGCTGATTGTGCTCAATTTGGATTAAACAGGAAGAGTTTGAGAAGAGCTTTAGAACCACAGTGTCCTTGCAAGTCTTCTTGGGTTACGTACAGAGTGGCGGTTTTAAATTGCTTTGGTTAACATGGATTACCACCAAAATTCACGAGGAGAAACAATGAGGGTTTTGAACTGCTGAGAAAATGACGATCTGGTGAGTTTTAGGTGGGTTGTGTGAATTTACGTGATTAAGACACAAAATTTGGCAAAGAAATTTCTTTGCACAAAGCTGCCAAAAATCAGTATAAGCTAGACGAATTTACTGTGTTTTGTGAAAATAAAATTCTGATTTGTGGCTAAAGTAATCTGAATTGATGGAAAATGTGACCTTTTGAGCTAGAAGATTTGAAAAATTTGGACCTTAAGAAATGCTGGAATTTGAATGACAATATGTATATTTCAGAAATTATACCAATTAAAGAAGAAAATCCACTAGTTGAATTAGGGTTAAAATAAAAGTCTGATTTGCTAAAAGTTTAGGATAAGATTTCCTCTTTTGGAAGAGTTTGTGAGTTGTGGCTCAAAGTTCCTCACAAAAATGACATATTATGATTTTTCATATTTTAGCTAACATTCTGGGTTAAAGACAACAAGGTTTCCTACTAGAAAAATGACTCTTTAATTCAACTTCTCATGGTAACATTCATTAAAGCTAGGTAAGCTGGGAATTTTATTTGTATAACAGGGTTTTTTTTTTCCTTTTAAGAAACTATATAAAGGAATAAAAAACTAAAATTAAAGCTTATTTATTCATCAAAGTCCTTAAATTTAGGGAATAAATGAAGACTTACATGGAATAACGCTAAAATTTCTTTCTATTTTGCCTAGATCTTTTCCGTGAACATAGAAACTTTAAGAAAAAATTTTCGGGGAAGAGGAACTAACACAAAACGATTAAACAAGATGATAAAGGAAATCACCAACTCTCCCGCTGTTCCAAAACAACTCCAATACTAATTTTTCTCTGTCCACGGTCAGTCCTCACCATCCCCAGTACTCATCGCTTCCAAATCTTCGACCAAACCTCCCTTGTCCAAATCTTCTAACAACACAACTGTTTCACATCGCTATTCAAATCAAGAACGAGCGGAAAAATTCACGTGCATCCGTGCAAATAAAATAATTCTAAGCTACCACGTAAAATGCAAAATGCTATGCAGTGCTCACTTTTTCCCATAGTTAAAGGTGGTTTTGAAGGGTATTCTGTAATTTTTCTATAGATTGCGTAAGAGACAACCCCTGTATGATCTAGTAATTTTTTTCGTGAAAAAGCAGTGTTAACATTTTTATATGGTGATTAAGTTTCATGGTTAATTTTTAATGTGAAAACTCTTGAATTTGAGAAAGGTTAACTTATAAGAAGTTGGCCCTATGTGTTGAAAGTTCCTTATAACATTTAATGAATTTTCTTGATAAGGTTATGAAATTTTCTTTAGTACGGACGGTGGACAGAAAACGATGTGAAAATAAATATTCCTAGCATAATTGAAGTTAATTTGTGGAACCTTTGTACTCTATTCTGTATTAGGGTGTATCTTTGTAAAATTTGAGTTAATCAAGTGATATCTATAGTAATATGTTTAGAAAAAGCCCGAGATACCTTATTGAAAATTTTTGTTTATACAAGAAAGGTTGAAAACTTTCTGTTATTCATCATATGTGTTTTCCATGTGTATGTGATGGTGTAGAAGGCATTTGGATGTAAGCAAAAGGATTTAATGTAAGAAACCTAATAATTACTGGCATATTATCTAAGGTAATATTGTTATGGTATTAAAATTAATATTTATTAGTATCTTCACATTAATATTATTACTATCTTCTTAATACTATTAATATTATTATTTTATTAATATTTGATATTGTATTCTCATTGTGTTTTAATAGTGTCATTTATCACCTATTAAATTTACCTATATTAAATAATATATTATAGTCATTTGTTTATAATTATAAAAAAATAATATTTTAATTATTAAAGTAAAAATAATTAAATGAATATCTATTTATTTAGATTATTTTAAACCTTAATATTTTTATTAAATCTAACTTAAATATATCTTGATAACTTCTAACTTTAATAATAGTCAATCCTTTATATAATATTTGTGAATAATTCCATGGAAGACACTTGGGATTGAAGTGAAAGTTGGTAAAAAGTTAATTGAATTGCCATTTATGCAATTGATTTTAACAAATATTTAGACTAGATATTGGTAGTTACTTTGTGACTTTTAGTAATGGAAGATTACAATGCAAAAGTTTACTCCTTTGAATAAGAAATTAATTTGCTGTCTTGAGTAAGTCCTGTGTAAAGCAGTTTGTAAACTTCATAAATGCAATTGCAAATGTTGTTTCAGGTATTAATCAGGCTTGGTTTAATGTATTAAGTCTGGCAATATAACTTTTCTACTCTTCTCCAAATCAGAAACTATTTTTCTGATAGAAAAGATTTGAAACCTTTAACCAGTTTTATATAAATAGTTTGTAAAGTTCCAATGGCTTAGTATTGTTACTTTCTTGTTGGTTATTAAAGTACTATTGTGTTTCCTTGTGGCAAGATATTGTTTTAATAGAGATAGGCCTACTATCCACTGTTAATCAAATTAATAGCTGTTTTTCAAGTGGTGTACCACTTATCGGAGATAAACTAAATTGACTCGGTTAGGCTGAGTGTTGAGAACCCCAGGTGGGTTAAGGCTAACCAAATGGAGATTTCCAAGTGGAACAGTGTTGTGTTAGGCGTGAACTGCTTTAAAATTCAAAGCAGAATAGAGATGAAGGAGCATACCTACCAATGGGCCGATCCACCGCCGTCTTGTGAGTGTGAAGTGGTATTCTGATCTGGTTAAAGGGGGTTATGATCACGGAGTTTCATGATTAGGACTATCTTGCAGGGTTTTATAGCGTTTTGTTGAGTAGTTATTGTGAGATGAAGTTAATTGTTGGTTATATAATTAAAAACACCACTCCTATATTTAAGCAGTTTGTTTAAGAATCAATTGCAACACCCGTATTTCAAAATCACATCTCATAAAATGGTTTTAGATGACCTTTTCTTACAAGGACTTATTGAAAGTTATTATCTATCATATACTTGTTTTCGGAGTTGTGAGCTTCTTAATGGCTTAGAGCGCTGGTCAAATTTTGAAACTTTACAATTATTTATTTATTTAGAGATAGTTATATTATATCTTCTATATTTTGAGAGCATTGTATATGTTTTATTTAGATTTTAAAAGCATTGGGAAAATTTTATTTAGAGCATTTCTTTGATCTTTTATTACTTCCGTTATAAAGACTCTTTATCCTTTGAGCAGGGTAACCCCTCCCTACCTTTTTAGTCTCCCATGATGATAGGAGTGTTACAATATGAAAATGATGTATCTTTGTGTGAATCTTTTTTAGGCGGAAATAAGGATGTGGATGTGTGGCTACCTCCCCGTTCCAGAGCCACTCAAAGCTTTTGACAATAGATGTGCTAATTCTTGTGTTAAAAGATGGATTGTACTTTGAGCAGTGGTTCAGATTTCATGGTTTCAACTATAGACATCTCTTGATAAGCTAAATTATCATTGACAATGCTCCCATAAGCCCGGACAACGAACCCATCATTGCACAAAGGTGTCAAGCAGTTTCAAGACTTGGAAAATTCCTCAATTTTAAGAAAAGATACTGAATTTTCATTTGAAGATCTCTTGATGAGGTAGACACCAGTACAACACGAAGCTAGAGGTAATATCTGGTGAGTACTCTGTTAACTAATCCTAATGATACCTACGTGGAACTTGATATACAATATTTAGTACCTTAAAATTAATACTTTTGCAAAAGAAATTTGAATGTAATATTGAACAAGTGATTACAATTAATGGACTGAAAATTTGGTGCCATAAAATTTTTGGGGGATATAATTAGACTTTGAATGCGAATGGAAAATTGAGCGAAATTTACAGAAATTCTGAAAGACACAATTCGTTCCATTCAGTAGGATTGATATGGTAAGAATAATTTTTTTTTAATTAGGATTGATGACGCATTAGATTAAGTATATTTATGAGGCAATTCCTTTTGAAGAAATAAAGAAAAATGAATTACAAGTGAACAAGTATTGTTATGTGATTTGAGTGAGAAAACAGTTGCATGATCACACAGTTGGTGAACAAATATAAGGATATCTATAGAATTCCAAGTGGACACCTAAGTACATAAGTGGACCAATGGAAGCCTCCAAGCATATAATACCATTAGCCATTTTTGACCTCAAGACTACATTTTTACATATAGCCATGAGATTAGTTGGGAAGGTTTTAGTGAGTAGGAAAATAGCAAGCAAAACAAAGGAAAAAAGGAGAAAGGAAAGAAAAGAAAATAGAGAGAAGAGAGAAAAGAAAAAATGGAAAAATAGGAGGAAAGAGAAAAAGAAAATAAGAAACTTTGACCAGTTTGAAACTAAAAAGCATAAATAAAAGGTAAGTCTCCTTGCTTGAATCAAAGTTATTATTTGATTCACAGAATCTTATTAGAAATAAAAATCTATGTATAGTCATAATTTATTTGGTAAAATTTCATGTTGAATATTTATGAAGGTGTGGCCGTGGATATATGTAATTTTGCTGTGATTATATGTTTTTTCAATGATTTGAAGGTGTTAAATTAGGGTGAGCATGGATGATCAGGTAAAAGGAAAAGAAAGAAAGAAATAAAGTTGAAATCATATAATTATTGATAATTGAAGATTTATGATTATACAAACCTAAGTTTGCCTTATTATTGTGATATGGTGAAATTTCTGGTTTATGATTGAAAATGCAGTATGGCTTTAAAGGTATTAAAGGAGATTAGATGGAATTCATTAGTATTCATGTGCTATAATGAAACAGGAGAACAAAAAGAATATAAAGGGTTTTGCTGGAAAACAGTTTAGTTTCAGAAAATTCTAAATGATTTTATTATTCTTATTAGGAATTGGTTAAAAAGCTTACAATAGTAAGATGTGGATTCTAGCAGCGTTTGGTATGATTTGAAGTAAATGGAGCTACATATTGAAAGGTATGAACAAAACAATTCATGTGCAAAGCTGAAAAAGCAGCAGAATTTTGTTAAAAGAAAGTAATTCTTGAATAATTTTTTACAATTGCCAATACTTGAATTCAAAAGGACTAGAGAGAGATTATATTAGTTTGTATAAGACCTTATATTCATGAGGAGGATAATGTAAAAATGGATTTTAAGGTGAGATTATATTTCTTTTCAGCATGAAATGAAATAATAGATAAGCGATTTCTTTAAATGTATCTATCTATATATATATATATATATATATATATATATATATATATATCGCAATATAACACATTTTAGTCGAAAGGCTTTTAGCATACAAAATGCAATATGGTTTGATTGTTGTGTGGGCCATTCATTATGTACAAAGTGGACGACTTAGAAGATTCTTTAAGTGTTCAAAGATTAAGGGTGAGTCCCTGAAAAAAATGTTTTCCAAAATCTTGAGTGAAATTTCACTAATTGTTAAAGTAATGCATCGGATCCTTTTAATTCTCTAGGAAAAATATGGTTTTAAAGGATAAGATTAAATTCATCCATACTAGAATAAATGAGAAATATGATTCATATTTAAGAATATTAACTTATGTGATTCAATTTCCCTAAAGAAGAATTCGATGTTAACAATGTAGCTGCAGACAACTTTGGTTTTTCTGATCAAACTTGTAATTCTTAAAATAGAATTTGGCTTTATTTCATGCTTTGATTGTCAGGAAAATAGAATCTTATGGTTTTTAAATACCATTTAATAGTGAGTATTTTCCTTTGGGCTCAGAAGGTGAATGATAAACCTTTTGGTTTCGACTAAAGTTTGGGTTTCTACGAGGCCTCAGGTAATGAATTTAGGAAAGTGAAATATTTAAAGTTTGCTGAATTTACTTGTATGCACCAAATATTCTATGGTCATTAAAATATGGAAAATGATGAATTTTATGGAGATATATTTTGATATGTAAATACTTTACTCTCACATGTTTTTACAGCTAAAAATATAGGTGTGAATTCTTGTTTTGTAGTCTAATTTATTCATTAGCTAGAACCTGACCAAAACAAATCCTTGAATTTATTTCATTTTTGAATTTAGGATTCTCTAGTGGATAATAATTCATTTTGGACTTGGGTATACTAAATTTGCATAATTTACATTAATACTCTTAAGGGCGAAAGTTTTACTTGTGCAGGAAGGACTTCTAACATCCTTTTTAGACAGTTTGGAAGAAAAAATCACGATATGGAGTAGATTGGAGAAATGATATTATTTTGTGCCTCAGGAAATGATTTGTTTATAGTCCTTCGGGAATGAATTTCTTATAAATATACATGTGAAATTAAGGTAGTCTTGTGAACTGATGTGACGTTAGTAATCGATGAAACTTTGATTATTGCATTGGTTACGTTGGGAATAGACGACCACTAGTAATTTGTGAATTCTAGGAATTGTTTCTCCAAATGGGGTGATGGGACATTGAAATTAGCAAAATCTTTACAGCTGGTCATTGTACTATTAATTGCTTGCATGCCTCGTGTGCATATTATTAAGGTTTGTTCATAGATCTTTGGCTGGGCACAGCGTGTCAACTCCTTACCATCTTGATGGTGATTGACGTCGAAATGGGACTTACAGGCTTAGGTGGCAAGTAAAAAATTTTAGTTTTGAGGCATTATATGAATATGCACTTGCACTCAAAATGATACACAGACCAAGTGTGGGAAACACATGTTTCTTATCCACAATAAGACTATAGGAAGTCGAAAGCGAAGCCTTATGAGCTTTACTGCAGAATGACCTTCATGAGAGAAATTATGTCATATTTTAAAATAAAGTGAATTTGTTATTTGAAAAACTTGGTTTTTCAAATTGGCCAGAATGTAAGGTAGTGTTTTATTTAAACATTGATTTTCATACGTACTGATTCTGAAATAACTCTTAAATAAACCTTTTTATTAAGTTGCCAAGTTGTTTGTTGTTTGTTAATTCACAGCAATTTGTTTTATCAAGAAAATGTTTGGAAATCTATTTTCACATGTTTTTCGAAAATCAACAAATACCTGCAGGACTTCTTTGATTGATTTTTACTCACACATGTTTCACTTTATTCTTTTGGGATCCGCAATTGTGTTATAGGCTAGGTAAGACTACCTCTGGTTGAAGTTAGTAAACTCCTTTGTTTTCTATATGTAGATTATACCAACGTAGTGAATGGATCTATGTCTCTGTGCAGGATGTATAATACCTTGTGAGTTTGTGCTGTGGCTTTTATTGCATTTATTATTAAGTGACCCCATAGTTTATTATAAAGACCCTTGGTTTGGGAAGCCAGGCAGGGAAACCCTAATGATGCTACGATTAGCCATAATTTACGTGGGGGTGTTCTGAGAACTAATCCCCAAGGATTAAGTGTTTGCTTGGGACTATCATGAGATACCATGCCTGGCGGAGATTGTTGTTGAGCACAAACTACAAACTAAGCAATTTTAAATCATAGCGATTGGTGAAGGTTCTTCGGATATTGTTCAATGATCAAGCAAGAAGTTGAGCGGTTGTTGAATGGCTTCATCAAGTGACCCGATATGTGAAATAGGTTTCCAATATGGCGTTCCGTTCGCTAAAAAAATAATAGCGGCTGGAGTTTGTATAGACTTGGAGATCTTAATCCTTTTGAAGAACGAGTGTGCCAATGCCTGTTAGGACATGCTAGTGAATGCAACAACTAGACTTTGAATATCTCAATTTCTTGATTGGATATTCTTGTGATAACTAAATTTCATAGTTGAGGAGACATCACAAAATAACATTGCATTGCAGAGTGCGAATTAGATTATTTGAATAGGTATTCATGCTTTTGGGTCCAAAACATAGAGGCAATTTTTCAAA
This sequence comes from Voacanga thouarsii, assembly GCA_026120185.1. Taxonomy (NCBI): domain Eukaryota; kingdom Viridiplantae; phylum Streptophyta; class Magnoliopsida; order Gentianales; family Apocynaceae; genus Voacanga; species Voacanga thouarsii. Next base: position 9,271 of record JANUWF010002845.1, on the reverse strand, counting down.
AAAATGATGAATCTAATTTTCCATGATATTATTGGCTGAATGTGATATACATTAATGATCGGTTGTCAGATAAATGACGGTTTGATAGATATTTGGCTGACTTTGGAGCAGTGTTGTTAAATGCAAGGATGCAGCAGCCTCAGGGTGAACTTTAGGAATGAGAATGTTCCTTCAAAGTAAAAATAGGTTACTTTATTGGATTCTTGGTTCATTATAAGGGTATTGAGTTGATAGTAACAAGGTGAAAACGATGTTGAAAGCTAGGGTTGCAAAACTTGCTTTGCAAAAGTTACTATCTCGGTCGAATCTTGAATGATCAAAACCAAATACACCCATTCGAAAAACGCGGTGTCTTTTTTGTTCTATGCCCATACAAAAAATTAGAATACTATCTTCTGCAGAAGTACATTTAAAATTGACACAATTCGATATTTGAATAATGATCTTACAAAGATAAGCTCACTTAAAATAGCAGTTAAGTTAATAGCCTTTATCAAACCAGTTCCTATCCAAGAGTTAGAGTGTCATCATGGCGATTTGCTGTGAAAATCCAAGCTTGAGTGAATTATGATCCCAATTTGGAACCCCAATATTTTGTGGGTGTTAACTCCTAAAACTAGCATTTAGTGGATCGACACTAGTGAGAGTAGGTTAAGAATCATGATGACCCCGGATGGAGTGGTGAGTTCATTATTAGAATTATTCCATGATCGTTCAAAACACTTGAGCCTCGTACGAGGTATTGATCTTGGGACTCACGGGTATTGGTGAAATGGATGTCCAAAAATTTATCATATCATCGGAGGATTCCAACTTGTCGTTATTCCAATTAATGGGGAGAATAGATGTTTTAACGGCCAATTTGAAAGCTGACACACCAGTTAGCTAAATCTCTTATATCGAATTGTTGATCCATTTGATGCGTATCCATGTGATAAAAGCGCCGGAAATCCAAATAACTCCTTTCCAGAAGCCTCGGACTACCTCACAAAGCGTTCGAATAGATGAAAAGAAATAAATATCCCATGAACGTTTACCTTTCTTATAGGCCAAGCCTGTGATTCAGCAGCGAGACATAATTCAGTATCTATAGAATCCTGTTGAGACCCAGCTCCACAGTGTTAGAATTCAAAGCCATAATTGTCATTTATGGGAGTGACTTTTACAAAAAAAGTAAAGCATTAAGCTTTCGTAAAATAGGCAAGATGAAGGCAACCAAGACTCTCAGCAAAATATATAAAAGATTGTGTGGGCTTATTAAGCCATACCTAAATTGAGATGGACGATACGACATGAAGTTTTTACTGCTTGACTATTTTAATTCTTTAAGTATGTAAAGAAATTTGTGAAGCCTTGACATGGACGACTCTAACGGGTTCCTACGGATTCTGAGTTGCATTTAATTATCAAGCCCTGGCATTTGAGATGTTGGACATTGAACATGGTGATAATGTTGCTCAGGGTCTTCTAAAGGTCTTACTTGCATTTGGTGAGTGAGTTATTTTGCAAATGGGCATAGGCAGTTCCTTATTCAGAAGTAATCACAATGGAAGATTATTCAATTCATTGAAAATATCTTATATTACTTAAGTTAGGAACTCTAACAGTACGATCAAATATGTTCACGGCCAGGTATTGGCGTTTTCAATGATTCCAACTTAAGATGATTCATTCAACTCTTTATTACTTACCGGACAATGGATAAATAAGGGCTACTAATAAAATCTTGATTAGTCTAATTAAGAAGAATCTAGATGATGCGGCTAGCCTCGATGGCAAAATGTTATAGCCAGGATCTGATTGCTAGTAGTAGAAATTACGATTAGATGCGCCAAGGTAGCGATGCAATCTTTATAGCTGGTTGAATACAAGTAAAAGCGGTCGATAGAGTTGATTCACTAAATGGGGTGATCGTTAGCCAAACAACAATTGAAGCAAAACAAGTGAGTGGTTACCTACAATTATCACAAAAATTAAAGAAGCGATTTCATAGAAGGAAATTTTATTTGGAAAACACGTATTACCTACTCGAACCCAAAGATCCACTATTGAAATAGTACAGCAAATTAGAAAAGCCATTTTAGATCACTCAAATTATTCTCGGAAGAGCTTATGAAGCTAATGAGCAAGCGAAGAAGAATTCGATAAAAGTAATGAAAATACTTAAAACCATATTACCTTTTCTTGCGGAAGCAAGAGATATAATATCAAACATAATTGTTCAAGGTAAGCTACAGCTAGCCATTTATAACCTTGTTTTATAATGAAAGTTGTTTAAAAAGACTGCTATGGGCTAAGCTAAGTGACTAGGTAATCAATAAAAAAGCTATTCTGCGAGTAGTTTTGTACCTAAGATTTCACCTCTTGCTGATCTAATTATTTTTAAATTATTTCTTTGCTTGACTAAAGTGACCAACACATCTAAGTGGCTACTTATCAACTGATATTGCTACCTAAGGCAATCACATATAATACATATATTGTCGTTATTGAATAAAACAAAGCATTCTTTATGCAGTTATTTTTATTTGCTGTACTGCGTAAAATAAGCGCTAGATAAATTCCCAAGTGCAACACTTTGACGAAAAGGTGTGATGGGGTTCACTACTACCTTTTGAATAGTGTTCTGCTTAAATTATCTACTGTTGTATTATTGTGGATATGACATCGTGTCGTTAAACGCATGTGTTATACTTTACGATTTGATCAAGCGATGGATTTCTCGTTCGTGAATATTGTGATACTAGAAGTTAACAAGTGGAATCTTGTTAATTGAACAAGTACATTGGATGACGACTATGAGATAATCATATAGATAACTATTTAGTATGGGTGATAGAATCTGGTCATAGCGATGTACCATGTATTAAACTTGAGATTTTCCAAGTGCTTTGTTGCTAAGTATTGGACTTTGATTTTAATCTAGATGCAAAACATATAGGATAGATCATGCAATTACCAATATGAAAGCGAATGAAAATATTGAAGATCAGATAAGTATTTATCTTAATAGTAAGGCGAATATCTCACGACCCTTGTAAAAATCACTACTGAGAAGTCATTATTAAAAATAAATTATATGAAAATAGTTCAATTACATATATTGAATGATTTTGGGAACAAATATAAAATATTTGGGTGGGAAATTAATTGTAATGAAGGATTGAATAATTTCATACTCAAATCAAATGAGATATTATATAGCGAAAAGATTCATTTATGCTTATTTGTTTGCCTACTTCAAAAGGATAATGTTAATATTTGACTTTTTGGACTTTCAGGCAGTCGCGATGTATTTCTGAATCACTCGCGATATGCAATATGGTTATTAATTGAAATTAATATAATCGATGCAATAAATTAATAATTAATTCTAAAATTATTAAGAAGTATTAATCTCTTAAAAGATGTTTGATTAATTCATATTTTGCTATTAGATGAAAAACAACCGATTTTTATGATAGAAAGTTGAGTGTATAAAGATGTTATTGATAACATTAGGATTAGTTGTAAAAGAAAAGTTGTTTTTAGTCAAATTGTAATTAATTTCAACAATTTCTAGATCATACTAGTGTAATTGGCAATTGGTAATTAAAATCATTTACTGTGGGTTATGATTACCAAAAAGGATGAAGGACAAGACATATATATGATATATCTGCTAAAATTAGTTTTAATGATTTTAGATATATACGAGAGGGTTTTATTTTAGAAATAAAATCGAGATTCTCTGTATTCTTCTTCTTCTTCTGAATTTCACATAAAATCTAAGCCACCATGTTGTTTGCTAGCAAAAAATTTAAGTGTTTTCTTGAGCACCAGTTCATATCTATGTTGTATTAGAAAATCCTGCTTAGGTTATGGTGTTTGATGGGAACAAAGAGAACATTATCTTGATTTAGTTGGATCAACCTTGGAACAATTGAGTCTAAGGAAAAAATTTCATTCACAGGCTTCTGGTAATATTATTCCTGTTTTGATTGTTAATGCGTAAATGGGATTCTTGTTGTGAATTATCATTTCTTTGTATTATGTTAGCTGTTTCTGCGAAATTTCCAACATTAGGTATCAAAGTACCTATTTTTGTAATTAATGATTGGATTTTTAAGTATGAGTAACATAATTTGTCGTCTCACAGAAAAAGTGACTTTCTAAACATTGGTTAATAAAAAATAATTTGATTTGTGGCTGGTTATAGCGAGCATGTTTTAATAAAGTTAGAATATTTTGCAATAAAGAACTAAGCGTTAATTCTTGTAGAAAAATGTATTTTTTCTGGTCTATTATTGTTTCTATATTTTGTAAAAGGAAATTGTTTTCTAAAAATTTATCATTTCTGAATCTATTTTTTTCCAAGTTTAATTTCTTGAATGGCAGAGTTTCTTTGAATGAGTTCATAGAAAAAAAAAAAAGATTAGATGTATTGAAGAAATTTTCTACGATTTAACCAAGTAAGGTGATTTTTCCTAAAAATGTTTGGAGAAAGGCAGAAGAACAAAATATACAGACTCATTTCAGAATGAAGTAATTCAGCAGGGCACAAAAATTACAGTATTCAACGGCTTAGGGCACTGGCTTCCTTGATGCATTAATGTTGCTATAAGTGGGTTTTTCTTTTGCAATCCTTGAGAGCTTATATCATTATCCTAGGATAACATTATATTTAAAAAAAAAAATTGTTTCTTTCCCTTTTCCACTTGATTTTGTCTTCTTGCAAAGGAATGGCCATGAGTCATTTTGCTTGTTCACTTGATTGCCATTTTTTTCTCAAAGTTTTACTTTACAGCCTCTAACAAATAATTTTAAATCTGTTTTTTGAAATAATATCTTTCTAAAATATTGATTAGATTATATTATTTTAGTTTTCTAAAATATATTTATGTGATTAATATATTTCTAAAATAATAATTTCAAATTATACTATGGCTAATTCCTAAAACATGTTTTGAAATTAATATATTTTTAAAAATATTTATTTTAGATTATATATTATTTTAATTTACCTAAAATATGAAATTTTAAGTGTATATTTTCTAAAATTTTTAGAATTTATTCTAGTTTCCAAAATAATGATTTCAGATTAATTTAAAATTAATAGACCTTTTAAAATATTAATTTTATAATTATTCATTTTCAAAATGGTAATTTTGGAATTATTTTCTATATTTAATTACCTTATTTTAAACTTGCAAATTAGCATATTGTTTGGTTATGGATTATGATTTGAGTCTCAATTGTTCATGCGTTATATTGCTTTGGTTTCTTTGATTAAATAAAGACTTTCACCAAAGTCACATTCTCTATTTTCTTACTATAAATTCTCATCTCATTTCGACTCTTTCAGATATAACTTAGAAGTTTTACTTTATTATTAAATTTTATATAATTAAATTATAATTTTGAAATAGAATATAATTTATTACAAGTTCAAGAAGATGATCTAGACCAAAATGAGGATAATAAGATTTTCTTCCTATATCATGCATGAACATAGGATTGTGAAGTTACTCAACATTTTGTAGCTCAGGAAATTAATATAGTAAAGTCGAGAAGCCAAACCTTTATTGTTTTAATATGGTGAATGATATTATAAGTACTTTATGTTGAATACAAATATTATAAATTCATAATCAAAATTAAACTTCAGTACCTTCAAGCAGAGCTAAATTAATCATCATTTTGTAGTTGTTTGAGATTCATTTGTAGATACATTTATTGATAACTTCGATCAACATTGCTATATTGGAGTTACCTTGGAAGGTATTTTGTTCTTTATTTGATTGGTGTAGATGCAAAAACAGAAATAAAAGCGTGCAAAATGGAGGAAGCGCTTTGGCGCTAAATTATTGGTACGCAAGCCATGCATTGTTAATTCGTTTAAAGCGGCGGAAGAAATTGTGAAACAAAGCGAGAATAAAACGACGTATTTATTGTATTTGTGAAGAGTGAGCCAAAGTGATACATTGCGATTATGAGCAATGTTGTGTAAAATTGAAGAAAAATCGGTGAGCAGGTGGAGGAACAAACACAACGATTACCTGGCTCCAAAATCAAAGCGGCGCTCAAGGTATGCCACAAGCAGAAGCGGTGTTGTGATTTTCTCATGATTTTCAGTAATCAGAGTTTGGTATCTTCAGCTTTTACTTGACGAACTTTGTGTGAGTTTAGGCATTTCTAATCCTATATAAATATATGAAAAACACAAGGGAAAAAGAAAGGAATTCATTGATACCATGAAAATTGCAATCCAAAAGGATTCTTCCAAATTCAAGGAGGTTGTACAAAGAAGGTCTTCAAAGGAAGAAGAAGAAGGCATACCTTAGTGTGCTTTCTTTGCTTTGTTTTTCTTTTTCTTGAAACAGTGGTATTGTATTTAGTGTAATTCTTGTTGTATGAATATTAGCAATGTTTGATATTTGATCTTTTGATTGATTGATTATTTTCTTGATATTTAATTACTTGTACTTATTACGAGAGGTTAGTTGGTTGGTTATTTTTCTATTAACTGTGAGACCAAGGGGATTGATGGTAGTTTCAGTTGATTGGTTTCATATTTGTTGTCAAGTAACTCAAGGACCAGGGGGGTTAATTGATAAGAATTTGGGTAATTAAAGGTTAATTGATGTTCTTGAGACACAAAAGTTCATTGGTTATGTTATAAATTCGCGAGACTAAAGGGAATTTAATTAAGGATTCATGTTTAATGCATCTTTTAGGTGAATTAGTTGAGACGAGATGATGAATTCTAATTTGCTGTCTAGAAGATAGTGATTTCATGGATTGAAAAAGAAGTGAGTCTATCTTAGTGTAATAAATACAGAGAATAATTAGTTATGATAATGATTAGTTCTTTAAGAACATGTTTGTCTCAACAATGGTTTGAATTACATACTTCTCCATCTTTGTGTATATATATTTATTTGATTTGGTTATTTTGTTTTACTTTGTTGTCACTTTATCGAGTAGGTTAAACAAATGAAAGAAATGTGATCATCTACTTGTTCTAGAGGATAGAGCACTCGTTTGAACCCTATGCTGGATTATTAGTAGATAAACACTCATATTATGATTTGGGTTAAGCGTTTTAATTCTAACGATTGAGAATGTGCTTGGTTGTTGTAGTTTTTTGCCAGGTTGAACTTGTCCACCTTCCTTTAACATAATGAAACGAAAGTCCTTTTTCGAGACTGGGTTGTTGGGTATTGACCTACCTTGACATTGGGTATGTTCAATACCTGAAATTTTAATTCTTTGATCAATGGGTGGGTTTAACTAATTCTTTATCCTGATTCAAACTGCTAAAACATAAAGAAATTAGAGCAGAATTGATTCTTAAAGCAGAAACAAATATTAATCATAAATAGTCACGGTAATTACATGTGATGTAATTAGTATTAGACCTGACATGAACTTAAGGGTGGCTTGTTGGATAAACAAAGGCTGTTCTGAGGAATTTGGATATAGTCTACCTAGGAGAGGAGGCTTCAGCGGATTTTTTCCGAATCAATAATTATTAGTTTGAGTAAATAATTGGAATATGATGGCAATTAAAGACACAGTGTTGCCATGTACGCAACGATTAGCTAATTTTCCTATATCTTTACATCCCAGTCTTATGTTCATGTTGACCAACTAAAGCCTCACATCTTAGGCTTAACTCTAAACTAATTGAAATAAAATTTCTCATTGGTATAAAAACTTGAAAATTATTCTCTAAATCCGAAAAAAGGATAATAACGTGTTGAGCTCATCTGTATACTCACCGACTCAAGATACTTATACGTGATAGACATCGCTCATAAGAGAATAAAAGAAATGAAATGACGCAACATCACAGCATGTGATGTTGGTGTCCATGATCCTGAATTATAAAAATAGCATGATATTATAGTGCTTATTCAGTTGTATCAGGCTACAGGCTGTTTCTGTTGCCAAGCTAGGCAGGAAAGATGAGATATCAAGGCATTAACTCTCTTTAGATGGTGAGAGTGCTTACCATGGCCATTCATGGGCTGCAGAAAGATGTTGGACTTAATTGGAAAGCTGGAGATCTTTTAGTTTTGTGTTAAATGATGAATTAGTATGACCATTCTGCAATCTTTAAGTAATTTTCACAATTTGCAGTGCTGGAATGAACAAGATTGGAGTTCACCATACAAGATCAGCCAATCTACTCTCAAAATTTTGAGTCCTTTTGAAGAAGAGAATCCAGTCTAGGTTATGTTAGTAAATCTTCCTTTTCTAGGAAGAATGTTTAGAAGAAGAAGAAGCTACTGCAGCCCAAGGTGGTTTAAAAAAAGAAAAATTTTTAAAGTGTGCCATGAGTGACAGAAGAATAGATCTGGAGGTGCAAAAACTTACAGCTTACTTGGGCAGTGGGAAAAGAAAGCAGAAGGAAAAACTGCGACCGCCTACTTCTATTACGATATGTTTATGATTGGGATTTAATACCTTCAGAAATGAATGGATATTGGATACGGATGGATCTGTTTGTGCAATGGCTTGAGGACTAAAGGGCCGATGAAAACTTGAGAAGGTGGCACGTAGACTACGTCTTAAATAGAGCAAATGTTCTTTTGCTTAACATCAGGGACTTACAAGCTACCTACCTTGAGGATTAGTTTTAGAACTACAAAGCATTGTACTGTATTTATTTATTAAAAAATATTATCTCAATATTGTGTGTCTCTAGACATGTGGATTTTGTTTAATTTTTTTGAAGATAAATATTTGTTCTTTTTCATTGAATGATATTGTTTGTAGTTCATAAATTTGGTTAATGAGTTCCTTATATTAGACATAGATAATCTAATTACAATGTAAGTGACAGAAACTAGAGATAGATAGTTATTATTATCATCTTATTTACAGCATTGTCATTTGAAGTCCTGTAAATGAGAATACGCCTTTCTAAATTACACAAAGTTGATGACTTAAGGTCATTTTAATTATAAATCTATATGATGTGTAAATCTTGTTTACTTTTGATAAATAATAAACTCTTTTTTTGAAAAGGAAAATAGCTAAAGTCATTAGCACTTATACATTAGATGTATGTAACAAATGTCATACAATTAAGAGGTTATCACTATTGCCTTATTTATGATAATTATTCACAAATAGGTATTTAGTTATTAAATACAAATAAGAAGCTTTTTATTAAAGACTTCAAAAATGAAGAAGAAGAAACAACTTGAAAAAGTATTAAGACTCTAAAGATCGATCAGGAGGTGAATACTTAACTTCAAATTTCAAGATTATCTTAGAGATA